>RANY01001195.1:0-22087 GCA_009805235.1 Neurospora pannonica FGSC 7221
GTAATATCAGAGGGTCGAGGCACGAAGTTGTTTGACGTCGGCATACCCTGAAGAGAGAATTTGACTCTGTAGTGACCTTCTTTGGTCTGTTCGATGCGGGTTTTATCGTGGCGAGGATTGGTAATGCGCAAGTCCTTTAAGCATTGCTGATCCTTCTCTGACATTTGCTGCATCTCCTGGTGCCTTGCAGAATCAACAAGCGGGTTCATGCCTATGCCCCCAAGTCCATACAATGCAGCCCGACTCCCTGGTTTCTCGAGCTTCTCTCTCAACCACTCCGCGATGTCGCTACGTTCAACGAATCCATTGTCGGGCGGGAATGGAAGATTGGAAAAGGGTGGCTGGGTTTGATCTCCGATACTGACAGCTCCTTGCCGGTCATTTGCATTCCCAGAGATCCTTCCGGTCCCGTGGTAATGATCCAAGAATGCCCTCACCGCCGATGCGGCAGTAGCCGCAGCGTAGTCCTGCCATCTCTTGTTTTTGTGGCTATCAGCGTAATCACACACGCCTTTGATCACTATGCAAGGCAGCACATCCCATACTCCCGCAGCCTCCATCTCGAAGCCAATGATTCCCTTTTCCGCGAGATCTCTGCGGTGCTGGGCAGATCGCATAACAGTGTCTGCGGACCCTATATGTCCTATGAATATTCGGGGACGGTTGGGCTCGCCGCGCCTCTCTCTGGGTGCCAAATGTTTTGCATCACAGCCAACCTCATCGCAGAGTTTTCTTCTGGCTGAATCGCACACGGATCCGATTGCGCAACTGTGGCACCCTGGGTCTGAGAAAGAGCCACGGTGCATATGCTCGTATGAATCCTCGAACAATTTGTCGTGTTCTGCTCCAGGATACACATATGTCGACGCCGAGTCACGGAAGTGCTCCCGATCAATGTCCTGTAAGTAATTGTGCTGCAGTTTCTCCAGATAGAGGGCCACCTTCTTGTGGAGAATATTCCGGTTTCTCCGTGACTCAAGATCTTTGAGCAACCCTCGGATGTCCCCTTTCGGTCGGCCCAACAGATGTTCAATCTCGGTTCTGGCAACAAAGCGATCCGAGAACTGTCTTCCCATGTCGTATTGTGTCAGCATGTTGCTGATAATCACATCACCGAGAACGATTTCTTCGTCCCTGCCCCCAACCTTGGCAAGGGGCACGCCTCCGCAAACGCCAACCGAAAGAACCAGAGAGACCTTTGGATAACTGGTAGTGAGAGTGCCGGCGGCCAGGGCTGCTTGACCTTTGCCCATTTCGGGAAGGGTAATGAGTACCACGTTGAGATTGCCGATTCGTGCATGCGCATAGATGTTCGTGTCCCCTGCAAGTCTGCCGTATTGGTTTTGGCCGACCTCATCCAAGAATTCATCAACGAGCAACTGAACGGCGTCCATTTCGCAGGTAAGTGCGCATATTATCGCAATCTCGAAATCGTCCCGGCTTGCAGGACGGGAATAGGCCCGGTCATTGCCCGTTCCCACTGGTGCAGCCATCGTGCTCGACTTGCTGATGAGAACCACTCTTGTCGGCTAGCAAGCGTTTGCATCGACAACGGCGTTCGTGATGGGGAGGATCCCAATGGTGGGCGGAGGATGAGATGTCCGAGAACTCTGTACGAAGTGATGATGGTTGAAAGTGTAAGAGCGCGAAGGAGCCTGAAAGAAAGACTTCTTAGAATCGGTGGATGATGAACTGCAAAAGTGATCCGGAAAGGCTCCAAGACACTTGAGGAAGTGAGGCTCTGGCAAAGTGANATGAACTGCAAAAGTGATCCGGAAAGGCTCCAAGACACTTGAGGAAGTGAGGCTCTGGCAAAGTGAGGAGTATATTAGCTAATGCACAACCAACACCCATTCATCCCCCCGCGTGACCAAATTTGAAGAGATGCATACCTTAGGTGCGGACTAGTGTCCATCTGTCCCCATTAAAGGCATTCCAGCACGAATCGCTGGTGAAGTTGTCAAGTTGTCCATGCTCGTAAGCATTAAGGAACTTTCAGCTCAGGCAGCCTGATGGAGCCCAAAGGATGCATCTTCGCACAGCCATAGGCGTCTACCTTAGTTTCGACGGCGCTAGACGAGTAGATAACGAAGGGTTCCTATTGGATAGTGGTGGTTGTTATTTGATGGCGATGCAGTTAGTGTGATGGAGAATGGAGACCGGGACCTGGCCGCAGGTGGACGTCCACCAGCAGCGGCCTGGTAGCTTGTACCAATCATGGGGGTGTCATAGCCCAATCCTGTAGAGTAGATAAGGAGCGTGGGGCTCGTGCGACCATATTCCGTTGTTTTTTCTTTCTTTAGTCATAAATTCTATGTCGAAGTTCAACCAACTGCTGCAGCCTTGTTACGTACTCTCACAGGGGGCGTGGCACAGATAGGGCTGCAAATTCTAATTGGAACCTGCAAATCGAAGTAGAGCTTAAACTGTCAGTGCTAACAACCAAGTCGTTGCGGTAACCAGCGTTACCATAACCACTTGTTGATCCTCATATCCTTAAAGTGGACGGTGTTTCTTAACGGAATGTTGCGATAAAGAGAACCGGCCGGTCTCCTCTTGTCTTKTTTGTTGCCGAGAGATTCTTTGTCGGGATAAATTCTGACGACTGAAACAGGTTGGCAGGCCARTCGCATGCGAAGAATCGGTGTCTCTATTATTCTTGTTCACTAGGTTGTGGTGGATGTCTTGCAGCGTGGATCGTGTGGGATCTGGACCGAACCCCGCCGGAGACGCAATTTCAGAACGGTCAATTCGTCTTGTAATCTGCCCAATTATATTGAACCTTTCAGCGTCGGCTCTATACTCACCATAATTCCTCCGTTCTTGACGGGAATTAAGCATATAGCTTCTTTAGCAGCGCCGAGTCACTAGATGCTCACTGACTTGTTCTTGGCGATGTCCGCATGTACAATTCAATGCTGGTTTGTTTGTTAGTTTGGTTCTTCGGCCTTAAATTAAGCAAGGGGATCTGAAGTTCTTTGGCCTCTCCAGAGAGGAAACTGGTCTTCGTTTGCAGTGATGGACAATGACCAGGGCTTAATGCGCTACGGATGCCTCTTCTTATGCCTCTATCCGTCTCCTTCGAGATCCCAAAGACTGGAAGATATAAGAAGGCAGTCCCCTACGGCACCCGTCCGCTCGAAGTCCGAATGCTTTTCCACCTTCAGCGGAAATGCGCGGTTTGAGTACCAAACTAACAAACAAACCAGGGCTGGATTGTACGAACGCCGACGGAGAAAATGACGGAGACAAGAGACGGGGACAAGAGACGGCACCGGAGAGTGGCTGACAGAGACGAACGGAAAAGAGGACGTTGTCAAGCTCAGGGGCAGGCTTGTTCGGTTCCTCGGAAGTGAGATCTCTGACTGTCTGAAAAGCCAAGACAGTTAGCGCTGTAGATCTGGCTGGAGGTAGGGCTGAATGGGCTGAGTTTAACGAACGAAGCGGGCCGGGTCCCCTGAAGGTTGAGCCCTGGAGCTTCAAGATGTAACCTAGAGTGGACTTCGTCGAGCCCTCTCCGCCTCCGACGGCGAAATGTTCATAGTCGCTACCAACTTCTGGGGGGGCTATTCGTACTGGAAATATCATGAACAGTTGACAATTTTTGGTTTAGAGCATTGTGAGCACAAATTGGACAGGGCAGTCTCTAAAGAACTTAGCAGCAAGATAAAGGTGCCGAGAATTTAGCATCAATTCGAGTGTAAACCAAGGAAGGTAAAAAGGGCCACTGGTCCATGTAGTGTAAACGATGACAACAGACAGCCCTGAGACTCATCATGTTCCTTCCCTCTGGTTTCAAGATGATGGATGATCAAGATAGGAAGGGGAAGCAAGCAGGGCAAAAAGAAATGGAGAACGAAGCAAAAAAAAGACATACAACACTAGGGATTCGCTGGTCGTCACCGACCCAACTACTAGTCTGGCCCTCACTGGCTTATCTATGGGAGAGCGGACGGGATCCCGAGTTTTCCAGTGGGTATGGTCGTATATGTCTATTCTTCCTCCAAACTCGGTTCATAAGCCAAGGGCAAGTGGAAATGGGGAAGATGATGTTTAGGGTGCTGATGTGTGTTCTACAACAACTCCCCTTTCCATGGTCGACGAACAGCAGCCCCCTGGGAACTAGACACCACACCAAAGCCAAGATGCTCGCCGGTACCGCCTTCAACCACACCATACTGAACCTTCGGCTCCCCTTCTTCCTCTTCCTTCTCATTGCCGTCATTGGGGTTCTTCGTTTGACCCAGGTGGCGGAAATGCTTGGCTAGTTCCTCAGCTGAAGCATTGCCACTACAACCAGCGAAGACACTGGCCAACTGTTGCCTTTGTTGCTGATGGATATCACTACCACTGACGCTGTTGTAACTCTCCAATGCCCCTTCGGTTGCTGTTTCATCCTGGATGGTTATATCGTCTCCGGCTGATCCATCAATGCTCGCTGGGTGGTCTTCTTCTGGTTGTTCGGCTTTGGACCTTTCCTGTTGGAGAACTGCATTGGCAAGTTCCAGGGGACTCATGGAGAAATCTCTTCTTAGCTTCCACCAGCCCCAGAAAAGGAAGAGAGTAGCCAGTGGTCCGACAAGACTGACGATAACTGCGAGGGCAAGGGCCGGACGATGAGCGGCATACTGTACTTGGGTGGCATGGTGTGTGTACGGAATTCCTTTCTGCATTGTGTCTGGTAGTCGTACGCCAATTTCGCCTGTATCATCGTAGTTAGGGTCGGCAGCGGAGCGGACAGACATGCGAAAGGCGATTTCGCGGTAACTGTTGATGATATAATCCATGGGATCGTTGAAGTATTGATAGCATGGGTCATCATAGTCAGTGCTGCTCCAGTTCGCCGCGTACAGGTTGGCAATAAGACCTTCGTTGTACGTTCGGTACCAGTAATCATCGCCATACAACATCCAAGAGCTGGAGTTGAAGAGTGAGGTTCCTACTTGCCAAAGAGGCAACCAGGTAGTCTCCCCTTGAAACCTCTCATCCTGACTATACATATAACTTTGAAATGTCAGTTTAGCTCAGCCTAAGAGAGATTGGGGTAGGTTCAAAGCTATGGTTGCGACGACTTACATGGGCTCTACAAATCTGTCATCTTTCCAGCTCTTTGACTGCAAGGTCGCGATATCTCCCTAGAGGTTTAGATCGTAGAGCATTGCTCCAGGGTTGAGGAAGCATGTATGGTTAAGGAAAGTACCGATGCACTCGGTGTCTACTTTCCGCCTTGTGGTAATTCGCATCATTACCCCAGCTGGACCGGGTTCAGCATCAGTAAAATTCCAATTCTCAACTGGCATCACCGAGCTCTCAAACATGAGCTTCTTCTCATATCTGCCATATTCCTTGTCGGAGTCGATCTTCTCTGGGAGATGTTGGGGATCAACGTCATATGTATCCGAGCTGTTTCTTGATTCTGTACAGTTAATAACGTCGAAGCCGAATGCCTGGAACATCGAATCTAAGTTAGTCGTGACCAATGAGACGACAGCTCAAGGTGATGCTGGGGTAATGAGCTGTATTGGACCAGGGACATATCTCACCTTGAGGGTTAAGGTGCAATTCTCGCAATGTGCCCCTGGAATCCGAATGGGTGCTTTGTCTAAATAGTCACGGACCACATCTGAAAATCCGGGAGAGAATTGCCCGACGAGCTGCATATCGTCCGAACCTAAACCGCTCATCTTGCCGCCCCAAAGGCTGCTGATGTTGAAAGCGACCGGCAGATCAATGGTATCGTTCTGCGATACACCGACGACTTGTACGTATGAGGCTCGTTGCATCAAAGGACCGCGAAGGAGAGCCGTGATTGTGACGAGGATAGACACTGTCTAAATGTTAGCCATGATCCCATAGATACCGTGGATGCGGTAATGACCAGGACAGAGAAGTAACGGAATGCTAACCCAAACTAACGCGAATCGCCTTTCCCTGGAAGATAGACTTGATTGCGCCCATGGTGCTTGAAGATCCAGCCCAGTTATAGTAGAGGCTGCTAATCTGCATGTTGTGTCAGTTGATATCATACTGACGGCCGAGAAATGGTGGAACTCAACTGGTACCGGCGTTGTTGCTTGTACCCAGAAGAATATCACGGCTGCTTGGGCAAAGGCAAGCCCCATTAACGCGTTTGCGAGAGTTGACGTGTAGGCCAGAAGAACACCGGGCTGTTTGAACCCGGACCAGTCCTTTTCCAGACCACCATCACTCTCGAGGACAACTCCTATAGCAATTCCTGTACCTAAATCTTGCAGTTAGCAAAGTCACCATTGGGCTACAGTCGAGAGACGTAAGAATGAGTACTCACAACATATACAAAAGACCAGTGGAATAATCCCAAACCAGGGGAAACGTCTGAGGCCGCCTGGTTTCCAAGAAATTTTGCCCGCAGAGTACTTCGATGAGTGTTTGCTGTAAGGAAACATTGGGTTCTTGATCAGTGACTCCATAATTATTATATGAAGTTCTCGTGCGATCGATGAACAAGGGGGTATGGACCGAATATGTGAGTGGTTGTAAAGAGCAAAGAAGCAAGCTAGATGTCCATACTTATGGGTTTGATACAGTCAACGGGAGGGCCTTGAACTTGAACATTGAAGGCGGTTCAAGTGGGCGGTGCTCGAGTAGCTTTCCTTGAGCCACCGAAGTGCTTCGAGACATTGTACGCAGATCGGAAAGTACTTTGTTTACAGGCGGTTGTGAGAACTCGGATCCCGCTGTGTATTTGATCAGGAAAGTCCTACCCGACCGAAGCTAGACGGCCGGCAACTGACTAAACCCCAGTCTGAAGTCATTGCAAGGCCGGAAGATCTAGGCTCAGCCGTCGTGAGCCGTTGCACAACATGCTTTTGTGAACATGAAGATCTGTGTTGCAGGACTCTCGCTGATGAAGACTATCCGCCTCGCATGATATGGCCGTTGCCGTTAACCTAGCGTGAAGGTTGAACAGCGCGAGGCGTAAAAGCCGTAAATGCACAAGAAAAATGAAAATAGGAGGTTGATGTTTGACATTGTTCGCTAGGCTGATCGCAAGCGTTGCCATGAACGAATGATGCCTTTCCATGGGTGATGCCGCAACACGGAGAACAGATGAGTAACCGGGCGGGGTCTGCGAGAAAATTTGTACCACGAATTCGTCCTAGAGGTACTTTACGCCTCACTGAGCCAGGACATTTCACTTAACGACGGCAGTAGCATTGACGTATCTTAGTTGTCTTCGATCGTAATCACCGTGACTCCGCTGACTGGTGATGGTCAGAGGAAGGGAAGGAGTTGATTGAAAGGAGGAAGTAAACAAGTGTACTTGTAAGCGACAAAAAGTGGAGTCATAGACTCGTTAATTGGCACTGTGCCTGCTTCTGTCAAACGCCAAGACAAGAGTGCCTGGACCGGGGGCAGGCTTCAGTGGAGTGAGTTCGACGATTCCAGCTTCCACTTCGACTTGCAGCCTGCCGGTATTTTGCCGCCAACTTAAATGTTTGGGGCTACCTCTACGGCCATCACGGTCACAACCCCAGGCACCGTGTGTTTACAACAGTTCTTCAACACATTCTCTTAGATAACCGTCAACATGTCGAGACGGGATTTTCTTAGCCAGCTCGCGCCCGAGAACTACGTCGCCGGTCTCGGTCGTGGTGCCACGGGCTTCACGACACGATCCGATCTTGGTCCCGCGCGCGAGGGTCCTAGCGAAGACCAGATCAAGGCGGCCGTCGCGAAGAGATCTGCACAGCTAGGTCTGACCGAGGCGAAGGACGACGACAACGACGACGATGGCCGGTATCAGGATCCCGACAACGAGGTCGGTTTGTTTCCGGTAGCATCTACGAGAAGGACGATGAGGAGGCAGATCAGATATGGAAAGAGGTAGACGAAAGGATGGCAAAGTGGCGACAGAAACAAAGGTTAGTTATTATCTCTTATACACCACTTGACATCTACATCGATTCACAAGAGGAGGAAGGGGTTGGCGGAGCTGACCACTAAGGGATCGCTCGGCATGGAGCACCGGTGATGGGTTAACGTCATTATTCACCGGGCGGTGGGTGAAGCAGCGTTACGGTAGGAAATGCAGGGGCCGGCCTTACAGCCKGGGAAGGGGCGGCGGTTTCATTCGACAGAAGTATATACGGTTTTCTCTCGGGGAATAGGCGAAGGACCTCATGCCCATCGGGCACTTGTACATCACTCCTCCTAATATGCAATACTACCATCTATGCTGTGATAAATCATTCTGGGGCCAAACACACCAAGTACCTAGCTACTCTAACCCCACCCCTTCTCTGGCTGCTGGCTTTTCTCGCTTGCAGGCCCTATCAATGTTTGAGATATAGAGTATAGTAATCAAGCCCGGCGTGCTTGTTTTGTGGGGTAACATCCTTTTCTTCGTTGCGGTTGAGGAACCCTAACCCTARGTCCGGCTSAGCCGGACTTAGGGTTAGGGTTCTGACCGCCATATCTAGAAACACAGCTCTCCACAATCACTATCGGCTACATTTCCGCACCTCTCGAAGGATTGATTGATTAAAGAGATGCGAGAAAAGAACGAGCAAACACCATTTCTCAGCCCGGAACGGGAACCTGTCCCAACTTTTCTCTTGTACCTATGTATGAAACGAGTTAGAAGGGGAATATTCAATACCCTATGGAGCACCTGACATTTTAATAAACGGACTATCGGCTTCCAAAGCGAACGTCCAAGTTGGAGCATCTGTACCACGGGGGACTTGATTAAGAACAAAAACTGGCAGAAAACAATAATAATAAAGCTACAGTTGATACTACTTATTTTGAACGCAATGTCCAGCCTTATGAGATTACCCTATATACCATCCTCGGGCTGAATGGGTGTCAGAAACTTAATGAGGTCTTCGTTGGGTAGGTTTTGCAGTTCACCAAGCTGTCTCCTTTGGAACAATCTCTCTTTGAACTCTCCTTCACCCCAAACAGAGAGTAGAAACTCATTGCCCACCTCACTCAACAACATTAGGCTTTCATACCGAGCAATGGTAGCACGGAAGGTCTCGACGTCTTTATTCGAAAACCTCGTCAAAGCTGTTAACGTGAACCCACTACCAAACCCAAAGGGTAAAAAGCAGAGAAGTCCATCGTATCCTTCTACCATCTTTATAATCTTCCGAGCCTCAGATATTTCCCTCGCGAATACCTTCCGCGCTTTAGGAGTGTCTTTGATGCCACGACCTACTAACACAGCTGATATATTACTTCCGCTTGCTCGATGTCGATGTTGATTTCCTTTTATGACTTTGGAAAGCCGAAAACTGGCTGACATACCCAAAACAGGGTACAAAATACTAAGATTTTGTGCTTTTCGTCGTAGATGATCGTAGTGCCTAGCAGTTGACAACTCGTCCGTAGGCTTTCTCGAGGCGAACGAGCTTTTCAATGTGACGTCCGCACTGTCCCAAGCGTATACGATTGACATGAATCGCAAGATCGCACCATTGTCTATCGTTAGGCTTGCGAGTTGACGCCCTGATTCGATATCGGTATCGGTATTAGTATCCTTCGTGTTGCTGTCAACTGCTTTTCAATGTGACGTCCGCACTGTCCCAAGCGTATACGATTGACATGAATCGCAAGATCGCACCATTGTCTATCGTTAGGCTTGCGAGTTGACGCCCTGATTCGATATCGGTATCGGTATTAGTATCCTTCGTGTTGCTGTCAACTTTGATTTGGGCATCACCGCAACCGACACTGATAGCGGCGTCAGTGTCATTGTCGCTGTTCTGATATCCTCGCTAGGTCGATAATCCGAGGCCACTCGGGCGTGCGCAAAGAGGGTCCGACACATGGCCCAGTTCTCGAACTGGCCCGTTGGGAATGAAGCTGCCATCCGCTCGATGTACTGCTGCCTGAACGTCTCCTGCTGCCCAAACRCTTCTAGCCACCTCCTAGTTGACAGCTGCACGAGCCCGTGCATCTCAAACTTGTCCTCTGTCTCGTCCGCGGTGATGAGACAGTAGTCCCTTAGCATCGCCGCATCATCTTCGAAGCTAGCATCGTCTGTGTCACTGTCCGTGCTCTGGCTGCTATTGTGACAAGGGCAGAGTTCTGAGCTTGGAACAAAGAGTTCAATTCAGCTGATAAACTACTTTGGTCTCGAAGGCCTTGTTGATCCTCTCAATCTTCAAAAGAAGGCTGGGTTTCAAGGCCTTTTATGCCAAAGAGGTTTTGGTGCGTACTGAGGTACGTACCGAGCCTTGTTGCTTGAGGCCTCAAGGTATCTATCTAGCGGTCTTCATACATGTGGGTATTCCTGAGGGCCTTCAACCATGGTCCTTCCTCCTTCTGGCGCCGGTCTTCGTCCGGTCGTCCTGCTTCTTGCTTGGTTGACTGTGATCGCTTCTGTGATGACTGGGGACTGCCTCGTCTCGCTTATTAGCGTCGTCGGCAGTTCGATGGTTGGCTCGCTAGCCTGGTGGCGTGGAGAGGGGCTTGGGTAAGCAATGCCGGTGGCCGAGAGTCCGGCCGAAGTGAGGTTGAGTCTCGCGGCCTGCGGCCGCCTGGCATTCATAAGGCTGATGCCAGGCGTTCAGGCTCTGCTAAGCCTCGGCAACCCTAACCCAGAACTGTGGGGAAATGTCCGTGTGACAGCTATCGTCCGACTCCAGGTCTGCGGCGTCGTCTAGACCTATTGCTTGCATTCCGTCCTGGGCAATTCTCGATGGGTTTAGCACCCATCCAGGGATGCCTTGTCGGTCAAAGAAGCTCATAAGCGACAGCAGATTCGCCGCAGAGCGCCGCTTGGACCGGATGTGGTCAAAGGATATCTGCCACGTCGTAAGTATTGCGTTAGACGCTCCTCCATCCCGCCGCAGGTCCCCACCATCATATTGCAGAAGCTTGCTCCGATTCCGCTCGCTCTCTTGGAACTCGGCTAGGTACTTCTCGGGCGAGCTCCGCGGCACCCTGGCCTGTATGTACGCGGCAGCTTGGCTGATGGCAAGCGGCACAAGGTCGAGCGCCCGCACAAGATCCACCGCTATATCAGTATCCGAGAGCGATCCCAGCTTCTTTAGGAGCGCGAGGGCGTCTGTCTGCGGCATTGGCCCGATTTCGATCATGTTCTGGCGCCGCCCGGTCAGCCGGAAAGCCAGGTCCTTATAGCGGGTTGTGACGATGATCGACCCGTTTCGACTCTGTGGGAGGGAGTTCGCAAATGGCTGCCCGTTGCGTRTACCATTACTCGTCGTCCCGTATAATACGTCGCGGTCGTCGGCACTGTCAAGGACCATAACCCACCTGCCGTTCCGTTCGTTGCACAGCCAGCCGTAGACAAGCTGTGGGATGTTGGCCTTGGGGTGGTTCCGGTCGGAGCCAGGCAAACGCCGAATATCACGAATCAGTGCCTCTAGTTTCTGGCCTGCATCATGACGTTGGTTGACTTGATTTGTTACCACGGTCGGCATTGTAAGTTGGCCGACTTCGGAGGTTGGAGCATTAAGTTGATCTTGGAGCTTGACATATTGTTCTGCCAACTGAGGGTGTTTTTGCTGAAGGTTGGAGATATCAGCGAGCATCTCGCGTAGGGAACCTATGATGACTCCGCGGCCAAGTTCAAGCAGTTGCATTGCTTTATATGGTGTTTTTCCTACCATCAAGGCGACTGCAGCGGCATCAGAAGCAAGGCCACTAACTTCAGTGCCTTTGGCCATCCCCCTTTGGATCACTGAATGTGCCATTCATGACATGTTTTTCCATTTCAAACCTGTCTTTCCTTCATTTGTTCCAATAGGCCCGAAAATGAGGCAGTTCTCCCATCGAAAAACCATTCGCATCAGTCCCCTGACACGGCCAACATATCCATCAGCTCGATCACCACCAAACATCCGAAGCCTGATCCAAGCTCGCAATAACTCATCCACCAGCGAGCCTCGCATTTCCCAGTATGACGACACCAACCCCAATCACCACTACTGGTGGTCCACCTGCGCTCCCTCCCTCATCTCCCTCCTCCGCCACTCCCACTCCTACACCCCCTCCCAACAATCCCTCCACATCTCCTGGTTCCGCAATAACGTCATCCCCCACCTCGGCCCCCGTCCCTCTTCCTCCTACCGCCTCCGCTCCCCTCTAAACTACGAAGGCTCACCCTACCGACCAACCTGGAACTTTTGCTCCGCCCCGGCCGGCTCCAGCTCCGGCATATCAAATGTGAAGGGGACGCTGAGATTTAGTTTCGAGCCGATACCCCCGGATGGAACAAGTGAAGAAGACCCGACGAATCAAGAGGGGTATAAGCGGTTATTCCCTTTAGTGGCGGGGGAGTGTCATGGAAAGGGGGAGACAAAGGCCGATTTAACTTGGTATGATGAAGTTAAAGATCATATGTACTTGTCGTCGGAGGAGCGGGCTGTGCTGAAGGAGAAGATTGTACCGGGGCAGTTACCGCCGGAGCACGCGGCCATCGCCATCGGGTGCTTGGGGGAGAAGAGGGTGTTGAAGCCATACTTTTTCGCAGGGCCAAAGAGTTTGGTGACGGGGTCGTCAGCGCATCATGTACTTTTCTCCGCGCTGAGGGGGATCCGGACAAAGGGTGACAAGTTAAAACCCGCTCTCGACGTAGTCGAACGGTACGTGTCTTCCCGAGCAGAGATAATGACACCAACCTGCTTCGGCATCGACGCCGTCTCCCCCGACCAAGGCGCGCGAGTGAAACTATACACACTCATCCCCAGCAACGCCTTCAGCGTGATGCGCGACGCAATAACGCTCGGTGGCCGGTTGACCTCCCTGGAGACCTTGCGTGGCGTGGAGAATCTATCACCGGACAGTCATTACCAACAGATTCAATGCTAGGTAGAGGTAGAACAAGCATCACTCTCCAATGACACTCACATCTACTTTTGCAGGGCTTTATTCCATGCCTTGTGCACAAACTGCCTGGCAAAATGCGACAAACAACTCTTCACAATTGAGTCGCGGAGATCCCAAGTTCATTCATGCTCCTTTTCGGTTCCCACACTCAGTCAGCATTGGGCCATCAGAAACATATGCGGCGCCCACGCCAGCGAGGAATGACCATGAGAAAATCTTCGACCGTGTGTCACGATGCCATATCTGCTTCGGCTTCAGAGTGAGAGGTAATGCGGATAGTTGTAAACAAACATCAGGAAACGCTGAGGTGATGTTAGTGATGAAGGGAATATGCCGAAGCCGCCAAAGGACGTCCAAAGAGATTTATGGTGCTTGTAATTTTTTAATTATCATTGACACAACTGCAGTTGGTAGGTACTCGGGGAAATGGTGACATGTGTATTCATGGGATGCCGCCCACTTTTCCACGAGGTTTTCCACCGTCTATACCATCTTTTTTAGCAACCGTATATACCTCCCTCTCCCCATTACTCCTTTCAAAATCGCATTCCACCTCATCTTCCACGCTTCCGTACCTCCCCGTCTCTCCCGTATACCCCTCCATCCAACGCCACTGACCGGCGTGGACACTTGCCCTTCCCACACCCGGTGTCCGCCCCATGTCCCCAAAAACCAGTACCGCAGCCGCAGGCCATACCCATCCACCCGGAAATTACAACAGCTCCCCCTCCCGAGGCTTCCTCGCGTGGATAACTCCCTGTTCGTCTTCGACCGCGAAGCCCAACTGGCCTGTGGATTCCAACACGCCATATTGCAATTTGGGTTCTCGGTTGTTGGATCGGAAGAAGGTAGTCCACCAACGGTCGTCATTCCTCCTTCGCGCGCAGTGCTTGGTTATTTCCTTTACTGAGGCGTTGCTGCTGCAGTTGGCCAGGAGTGTGGCCAGTTGTCTGTTGTATTGATCCTGGTTTTGATGCTGAATCTGAGAGTAATGACTCTGGGCGTCTTGAGGTTTCGGGGACAAGGATGACGTTGGTAGCATGGGCCCACGGACAAGGAAGGCATTTGCCAATTCAAGCGGACTCATGGAGAAATCCCTCCCTAGATGCCAGTAACCCCAGAAGAGCGTCAAAGTAGCCAATGGGCCAAGAAGGCTGACGACCACTGCCAAACCGAGCGCAGGAGCATTGGCTTTGTACTCGACGCGGACTTGGTGGCTGACGTAGTCGACAGTCTGACTGATCCAAGACTTTTGTTTGGGGTCTGAAGTCGTGGTGTTGGCGCTGGTGAGATTTTGGTTGTTCACGGCTGCCTCGAGAATGGACATGCGCAAGCCTATTTCGCGGTAGCTGTTGATGATATCATCCATTGGGTCGTCAAAGTTCGGACCAGACGGGTCGTTTTGGTCGGATTCTTGCATGTACATGTAGCCAGCCTGTCCGGAATATGTGACTATAGGCAATGATACATACTTATCGGGTTCAACCGATTTCCAACCATAATCAGGGCTCATCTTAAACCCCGGTACAGGTGTTGAGGTCATGTTTGCGCGGGCCTGCCAGAGCCCAGAGCCCACCAATTCAAGACTATGCAGCAGCCTAGTTGCCTCGTCAGAAGAACTTCCGGGAACGTAAAGTTTGCTTACGAAGTATGTCAGCGGACAGGCGCCTTGAGCGAGTTTCGAGGAAGAATTCAACGTACAACTTTTGGAAGACAGAGTCATCTCTAAAGTTTTCCGACGCAAATGTGGCAATTCCCTTGTCCACTGTCAAGTTATAGCTCATTACAGCAGGCAATAGCCAGCAGTTTTGGGTCAGAAGCTTGGAATCCTCCCCTTCGGATACTTTTCGGATGACCGTGACGTTGAGAAGACCTCCCAAGCAGGCGCCTTCGCAATTATCTGGACGTGGGGCAGCTGAGATATCGATCCTGAAAATGTCGATGTTGTGGTAATTTAGCAATTCACCTACGGGCTTCGGTTCAGGCATGGTCTCTTCAAATTGAGAACAGTTCCAGCTCTCGAAACCCAAGGCTGTCAGTGTTAAAGAACAATTGTTGCAATGCTCACCTCCAGGGATGCGCATTGCAGCTTTGGACTGGTAATCTCGGAGGACTCCCGAGAACCCCGTTTGGAGGTTGCTAGACCCACCTAACCTCTTGAATGCACCCTCTCCGTTATCGGAGATGTTACGGGCAACTTGAAGATCCGCGATACCTGTAAGGGCCACTTCGCGGGTGTGGGTGGAAGAGGCTCTTTGCATCAAGGGGCCCCGAAGCAAAGATGAGATGGTAACAAGGACAGATACTGAACAACACAGCGAACCATTCGATTAGCAATCCATCTCATGACGACGAAAGATGAGAGACTGGCATCTCCTACAAAGCAGGTGGAAACCAGACCACTCAACCATGTAAAACCTACCCAAGCTTATGCGAATCGCTTTCCTCCGAGTCAACGCATTCAGTGCTCCCCAGAAACTCGAGGCTCCTTCCCAGTGACGATGAAGGTTGGTCACCGGCATATGACCTTCCACTGCCTGTACCCAAAAACTGACGGCGCAGCCATAGGCAAAAGCGATCCCGACCACAGAGTTCGCCACGGTCGATGTATAAGCAAGCAGCACAGCAGGTTGCATTACTCCCGACCACTCACTTACCAACTGGCCGTTACTGTACACAACCGTGGCAATGCCAGCGCCGGTACCTTGGCCTTTTTAGCGTGTGTCTATCGCAAAACGACTTTACAGACGTTTGTCTGCGACGTCTGGAAATCAAGATGGGATAGAAGTTACTCACAGATCATGCTCAAGAGCAAAGGCAAAACTCCGAGAAAAGGAAAACGTGTAAAGATGCCGGAATTCCAGGCATATTTCCGATCGGGAATGTCTGCATCCATTTCCTTGTTCGTAGACATCTCTGACTCATGTGGATCTAGCTCCGAAGAGCTTTGGGTATAATCCGATTTCCCAAAAGATTTTGGAAAGCTGTTTTGAAGAGGAACCTTCTCCTCGTCTCGCATGTGAACTTGAGCTGAAAACGGCCTCGCGTACTGGTCCAAGACGCCAGTTCCTGTGGAATCCATGATTGAAGCCAACGTTCCTTCTATTGTGAGCGATTGTGGTTGGGGAAGAAGAGCTGGTTGAACAACCCGAAGTCCTAGGAAAGAGAGGACACGCCGGCTTAAAAGGAACTGTCCATGCTGCTTTGTTTCGTACATCAGGCTGAACGTCGCACTCTTGGCGAGAACAGGTGCATATGTACGGGAAGATAGTTGCATATGAGGAATCAGTCCAATGGGATGGTCTCCTACCGTGGCATTCATTCGAGATGGTAACCTGCGCTAAGGTTACTCGTGTTACACGCCTTGCCCGACCGTGGCTGATAAGACGAAACCCTGATGCTTCCTTCCGGGTGGCGTTATGAGAACGCAACCTCGAGGCATGTGACAAGGGCAGGTTTCTGGGCTTGGAATGATGTTCAATTCAGCTGATAAATTACTTTGGTCTCGAAGGCCTTGTTGATCCTTTCAACCTCCAGAAGAAGGCTGGGTTTCAAGGCCTTCTTATACCAGAGCAACCCGGTACGTACTGAGCCTTGTAGTTAGTACGTACCAAGCCCTGTTGCCTGAGGCTCCAAGGCATCTATCAAGGGGTCTGCATACAAGTGGATTCTTCTGAATGCCTTCATCCCTTCTCTATCTTCCTTCTGGCGCTGTCCTTCATCCAGGCGCCCTGTTTCTTGCTTGGTTAGCTGTGGTTGCTTCTGGGATGACTGTGATTGTCTCATGGTGTTACACAGCGTCTTCGGCACTTCCAAGGTTGGCTCGCTAGCTCGGTGACGCCGAGAGGGGTTCGGGTAAGCAGTGCCGGTGGCCGAGAGTCCGGCCGRGGTGAGTGTTGCGGCCGGAGGCCACCGGGCATCTCGAGGCTGATGCCAAGCGTTGAGGCTCTGCTGAGCTTTGCGACCCTGACCCTGGACTGTGGGCGATGTCCGTGTGACAGATGTGAGGTCAATGGTCTCGGTGCGTTGGCGCTTCGCTGGCCGCGACGGGGTGGCGGGGTCGGCCATTGTTTCTTTGGACAGCTTTTCTCTGTGATGGTCCTTATGTCGTGATTCTTGGGAGCAGGTGAGTATTGTCAGAAGATTAAGAAGGAGGGAGAAGTCGGCCTGGACCAAAAATTCAGCGACGGTTTATATTACAGCGGGGTCGGTGCAGGCGTCATGATTCCGTCCGGCTTACCACGCACTCGCATTGTCGTCATTTGCAGGTTATAAACATGTATGTTTCGTTACCTGGGCAATGATCCTCGCCGCCGAAATCACCACTCTCGCTCCCGCACATTCAAAGTCACAGTGGTGAAAGTCCTTACCCTGGCCATCATTCAATTGTCTCTTCCTTTACCGAGACTCCCTGACTATTTAAACCGCTCTTACTTCCAATTTCCCATTCTCCATCACAGCGGGGGGCGAATACCGCCCCACTACCTAGGTAGCAGTAGAGGACCAAACCACATTTTYGTCACCTTTCCATCTCCGTCGCGTACGCCTTCCGGAATCGCAGTGACAGTGAACCCGTCAGAGAACGGCACGATATCTCTGAGTCGGTATGATGGTGATAACCAGGTATGTTCCGAGGCGCATTCCGTCATCGATATGCAGACCGGCTGTTTACTAACGATACCTTGTCGTCAAGCAAACTACACTGCATACCGTAGAAACGCGCGAAATTCGCAAAATACAATGCAGGGTTAAAGGTGTCCGTCCCACAACCACGCCAAATGCAACTGGCAGACCTTCAACCCTTCGTTTTCTGCACATTGTATTTTGCGAATTTCGCGAGTTTCTACGGTATGCAGATAAGAGAAAGTGAGACAAATGTAGGAAAAGTTGGAAAGAAAAACCGACGTTCYAATCCTTTCGGATATGGTGTATACATCTGTAATCCCTTTGGTGACAAAATGCACTGGGAAGGTGTGGGAGTCTTCGAGTGTCTCTCTAGCAGTCTGGAGTTCGTCCRGGCCAGGATGTTCCCATGGCGAGCTGCCCGTCAGCACGGCGAAGCTGCACTGTTTTACCTCTATATCGTAAAAGACGAAGCAGGGAATGATCCAAAATCCTACCGCTGCTTGACACCAAGTTGACTCTAAACAATAATCGCACCTTCTCGTCTCCTCCGGATCGATGATCCGAGACGGCGCCTCACGTCGTTCTTCGGTGCTNTTTACCTCTATATCGTAAAAGACGAAGCAGGGAATGATCCAAAATCCTACCGCTGCTTGACACCAAGTTGACTCTAAACAATAATCGCACCTTCTCGTCTCCTCCGGATCGATGATCCGAGACGGCGCCTCACGTCGTTCTTCGGTGCTACTCCAAAAATCTCGTACAGCCACCTCAGCTGAGCAAGGGCTTTATGAAGCGATCAAAAGGCCCCAAAATAATCACATACGACCATACCCACCGGAAAACTCGGGATCCTGTCCGCTCTCCCATAGATAAGCCGGTGAGGGCCAGACTAGTAGTTGGGTCGGTGACGACCAGCGAATCCCTGGTGTTGTATRTCTTTTTTTTTTTTTTTCTTTTTTTTTTTTTTGGCCRTTTCCCTCCCTCTTTGACAAAACGCTATTATTTGTTTCTTTCTTTTTCGAAGGCGCATTGAGTTTTCTCAAGTCTCCGCACAATTATTTGCAGCTTGGCTTTGTTGCCCTTTGCTCCCCAGGTGCTGCATATGATGYGACCTTGGCGCCTACTGTGGGGAACAACTGCAAGGTCTGGCCTCCCGCAGCGGCTCCCTTCCTCGTTCACTTCAGCACTTCCCTCCTCAATCCGCCTGCTTATCTTTATACCACAGCACCTTCTTCGTCATTTATTTGCAAGTCATTTCCGTAGTCGCTCTTCTTTTCAGAGTTTGGAAGTCCAACGAAGGCATTCCGACCACATTCAACCGCCGGTGCCGTTCGTAGCAGCCCGTCTATTACACGGCCTCACCTCGCCGACGTCGCCGATCCTCGACCCCTCACCAGGCCCGAACAATCATTCAACCACGCCACCCAGAATGGCCTCCAACACCGAGCTATCAGAAATTAAGCAACTCCTTTACTGTCTCGCTTCAGACCTCAAAGCCGTCCAATCCGACCTGGCAGAGCTCAAGAAGACCCAGACTCAGACTTCAGAGGGCACCTCAACATGCTCCAGCTGCGCAGCTCGTAGCTCAAAGCCATCAAACGTCGAAAAAGCACTGAGCAACCCTGAGACCAAGCTGGTTGCTAAGGTTCGCGATACTCAGTCTGCGGTCTTGCAACTTGTCGAGGAGGAGAAGGTTTTGATCCTTGCGGAGGTGGTCCAGCTCAGTCGCGCAGTGAAGAAAGCCCTAGAAGATGCGAAGGGAAAGATGATGGGGAAGGTTGCGGGAATAACGAATGGGAAGGAGCACGGTCGCAAGCGGAGCAGGTCCACAGAGAACATGGATGTGGATGATAATCTCGATGTTGCAGAGAAACGCGTGAAGCAAGACGAGCAGGGCGACACATATGAATACAAGTGGGGAGAGGAGGACGCGCTTACACAGCGGAGGCGGAACTGCACAGCTCTTGATGGATTTGTACTGGACAGTATGGGCAGAGCTTCTATAGCCTTCAATTGCGAACGAGTCGGATACGAATGGGTTCTTTTGGCACTTATCACGTTCCATCAGAGAGCCCACGAGTGCTGCATCGAAGACTGGGACAAATTTCAAAGGGAGGGAAAGATCGGCTTTGAGTACTGCCTATATGGTCTCTTCTACCATGGGTATGAGCATGAAGGGGTCGCTAGAGGAGCATGTTCTTGTAGGGAACGTCATCCGCCCGGCGTGAGGCAGAGGGCTACCAGGTGTATCCGCGTCAAACGAAGCGAAGATAGTTCTGGAAAACTGAAGTTTTCTTGGGGGGCGGATGTTGGACCTGCCCCTGTCCTAGGCAAGTATGAGTGAGCCCAGCGGGCTTACTTACCAAAGGAACAAACATCCTATGTTCGCCGGGGGGCGAAATTGCAAGGTCGTGACCCAGGAGTGGAAGATGCGGCATCGGCAAACGAGTGTATCTCTGGGATGGATTCAGGATATCTAGAGGTAGTCACAGACGAAGAACGAAATGGGATTTCATCGCGTAGGATTTCTTGGAGTGGTCAAAGATACAGCTTCCTGTCAGCTTTACCTTTGAAGATGCTTGGGCTGAGCGGGTGATAAGTCATAAGGGGGTCCGACATGAGAGAGGGCAACTAGAGAACAATTATGCGCATTGGCTCATCGCGGAGATATAGGAAACGAATGGACGGCAATCCGAGCACCACATGTCCGACTCTGTTCATTTGAACGCACACAAGTTACAGTGATGGGCAATGTTTTGGACCTTTTCACTATATGATACTATATGCACTGGGCTATATATTATAATCACCGACATATCTGCGCCCAAGAAGGGCATTACTGGGAGCCCTCGTTTCCGGATGTCTGAGTTTTTACGGTAAGAGTTTTTTCTCATCCCGGTAATAATTATTCAAGTTATCACAACTCCAAACATCTCCAATTTTGTATCCATCACGTTCAGCATCGAAAATTGCACATTCCAGAAATACTCCCAACACAGCCATAAACTTCAACAATCATCGTCCACCCAATCACAACCTCAAGATGGCAACAATCCAAAAGGGCTTCTCAACTCGTCTTCTGACGTTTGGCCTGTTCTTCATTTGTCTGATCGCAGCCACTTTTGCCGCCGCTTTTGAGTGTCGACCAAGAACTTGCCCCTCCGGGAGCTTCTTTCCCCCGTCGCGGAAGTACCAAGAACACGGAAAGAAGCACCGACGCGAAGCTCAGTGGGTCTACATGACGATCCAAAATCAAGCGTCTTCTGGGGACATTTCCATCAAAAACGCCGACCTTGATTGGTAAATCCCTCTTTGATCTCTTTATACCTAGCTCTTGTAGAGTCCAGCACCCCTTCCCCTATTATTAACCAGCATAGAGGCCCTGTGAAAGGCCAGCCATGTTCTGGGAAGGGTAACAATGAACTGACCTCTCTTAACATTCACGATAGGCTGATAACCGCGGCGGAAACATCACGCAGGGCTTTATATACGCCTGTAAGACCATGCTCTCCCACTTCCACTTCGTTTGCGCCGGATCCATCCCCGTCTTAGCAATCCTCTCGGACTGCAAGGAGGTCTACGGCGCCGTAACAACACTTACCCAGAGGGAGTATCTGCGCGCAATCAAGGAGGAGATGAACCAGCGGGGTGAGTAAAAACTTCAAGAATTTATTCCCAACGTTTGCTCAAGATCATCAAATCCCTGAGGTTGAGATTACATGGAAGTGCTAACACGATCTCCTACTACCACAGACACAAAACTCTCCCGCTGGCAGCAACTCTCGATGTACGACGAGGACATGTATTGGTGTTACCAGTTGCTGACTGGTGACTGGAGGGGTGATGTATCTCACGCGGGAGAGACTGACGATTATCGGGGAGAAGATTTACTTTCTTCTTCTGCCATTTGATCTTTCTTCACCACATTGAACACAGACTCGCCTCAGCTAAACAGGTAGTCCAGCACATCCGAGACCTTAATAGGGTCTACCATGGCGCCCCTCCAGGCTCTATAGTGAAAGCCATGAAGGCTGTTGTCCTGCCAAAAGCCCTCTTTGGCTTTGAAATCTGGTGGCCGTGCCACAAAAAGCATGCCCTATACCGCAAGCAAGGGGAATTTCCGCTTGTTAGTAACGGCTTGGCGGACCACGTCCGTAAAGTCCAAACTACGGTCAATATCGCCATCCGGGCCAGTCTGCCAGTTTGGAAGACGACCCGCCGTGCTATCCTCTACCGCGAGGCCTATCTTCCCCCGGCCCCCCTTCTTCTAGAGGCGGCCCGCCGGCGACACGCCGTCCGCCTCCTCTCCCTGGACCCCGCCCACCCACTCGTCTCACGCCTTACAGAAGTGCGAGTAATGCCACATGGCTTACTCCACCGCCCCACAACACTACAGACGGCCGCTCAACTTGCTCTGCCCTTCCCGCGGCCAATTCTACAACCGCCAGTCTACAATGGGGACACTCACAAAAGAGATTACTTGCCCACACCCACCAAAAACTTACACGCACCCACCCCCACCAGAAAAATGGGGCGGTTCAGCTGATGACACCTGACATTGTAAATCTCGTTTTTACCCGCTAAATTTCGTATTTTCAATACACCACAACATCGCTCT
>RANY01001198.1:0-16000 GCA_009805235.1 Neurospora pannonica FGSC 7221
CGAGAGTCGACGTATGATCCGGTCCGAGCGCCTTCTCCCTGCCTTCTAGCGCCCGCTGATACATCGTTTCAGCCTCCTTTAGCCGGCCCTGAGTCTCATAGAGAATGCCCAAGTGGTTAACTGTAATGAGAGTCAACGTATGATCCGGTCTGAGCGCCTTCTCGCAGCCTTCTAGCGCTCGTTGATACATCGTTTCAGCCTCCTTTAGCCGGCCCTGGTCCGAGTAGAGCTTGCCCAAGTAGTTAACTGTATCGAGAGTCGACGTATGATCCGGTCCAAGCGCCTTCTCCCTGCCTTCTAGCGCCCGCTGATACATCGTTTCAGCCTCCTTTAGCCGGTCCTGGTTCGAGTAGAGCTTGCCCAAGTTGTTAACTGTATCGAGAGTCGACGTATGATCCGGTCCGAGCGCCTTCTCCCTGCCTTCTAGCGCCCGCTGATACATCATTTCAGCCTTCTTTAGCCGGCCTTGATCCAAGTAGAGGTTGCCCAAGCTATATGTTGCATGACCAATAGTAATGTCTTCAATGTTGCACTCTCCTCCTTCTAATTCTCCCATCCACCATAAGCACCTCTCCGCATGAGGGAGAAGCCGTCGCTGGAGTACCCAATAATTCTTAGTCGTATGGTGGGGTACCGAAAACCCTATCAACATTACCGCTAGCCGTAGAAACACTCTCTTCCCAGCGTCATCTTGTATATGCGATATCCATCTATGCACTACCGGATGCATCCTATAGCTGCTTTGTGTGACGGCCTGGTCTGCCACCGCCATGACACTTTGCTCGGACTCTCGGGCCTCGATCATAGAGTAGCGGAGCAGTAGTGTCGCTATGTTGAAAAACCTACCCTCGTTAAATGCTATATCGCGGAGCCATTTGGGCCATTGCTCCTGGTCATTTCTGGCCACTTGCAGTAGACTATGCCACATCTCTCTATTGTCAAGAAAAGCCCAAAGCCGTAGTAGATTCCCAGCGTTCTTGTCCCTCGCCTCGATCTTGTTGAACGATATCGTCCAGGTCGTCATCACGCTGCGATTATCGTAGTCTAGTAGGCCGGAGTCCGTATTCCGAAAGAGTTCACCCCACTGCTGCTTATATAGGCGAATATACGAAGCGACAGGTAGGTTTAAGTCTCCCATATATGCAGCGGCTTGCGCGAGTGCAAGTGGCAGACCTCCTAATAAATCCAGCAACTTTTGTGCATCATTATCCATCACTGAATTAGCGCGTTAGCATCAGCTTTAGGGTTGGGTCTCGTAGTAACCTGGGGTACTCACTTAGTTCCTTCCCGTACCACTTCTCGAATATTTTCTTACTCAAGTCTGGGTCAGCAGATTCAATGCGCTTGGATTCGCCAAGCTGTGCTAGCTTGGACAACCGGGATGTAATCAGGACTGCGCCATGGTCACTCTGAAGATACTTTCGAATGTCATAAGCGCCCGGTATTTCTCCTTGCGTATGATCCAGATCAACGTTATCGAAGATCAAAAGCCAATCGATATTGTCATCTTTTGCGAGCCACTCTTGTACGTGCTCCACAATATCGTTGAGATCGACTTCATCGCCTGTTTTTGGACTTCTRATATTCTCAGGAATCTGGTCTTTTGGTATYCTCTTTGCACAAATGKCAAAGCTTTGTTTAAGGCTRTCTTCTGATGTGCCGTCCAGCCAAAAGATAGCGCTGAAGGCAGCTTGGTATTGCCGTGCAAAGTTGACAGCTAGTTGAGTTTTCCCAATTCCGCCGAGCCCGTGAAGAACAAAGACATTGCACCCTTGTTTTTTNATGTGCCGTCCAGCCAAAAGATAGCGCTGAAGGCAGCTTGGTATTGCCGTGCAAAGTTGACAGCTAGTTGAGTTTTCCCAATTCCGCCGAGCCCGTGAAGAACAAAGACATTGCACCCTTGTTTTTTCTGGTGGYAAGGAAGAAGAGTTTTCTCAATATCAGTAATATCAGAGGGTCGAGGCACGAAGTTGTTTGACGTCGGCATACCCTGAAGAGAGAATTTGACTCTGTAGTGACCGCCTTTGGTCTGTTCGATGCGGGTTTTATCATGGCGAGGATTGGTAATGCGCAAGTCCTTTAAGCATTGCTGATCCTTCTCTGACATTTGCTGCATCTCCTGGTGCCTTGCAGAATCAACAAGCGGGTTCATAGCTTCTTGCGGACCATGTATGTCCCCAGANTCGCAACTGATGCAGCAGTAGCCGCCGCATAGTCCTGCCACATTTTACTTTTGTGGCTGTCAGCGTAGTCACATACCCCTTTGATCACAATAGAAGGCAGTTCGTCCCAAGCTCCCGCACCCTCCATCTCTATGCCGATGACTTCTTCCGCAGCGAGAGCATTGCGGTGCTGGGCAGAGCGTATGACACTGTCTCCGGACCCCATACGGCCAATGTGTATCTGAGGAAGCGGGGWCGATCCTTGRGCACGATGTCGAGTAAGTCTTTGCCTCGGAACCAACAAATTGTCGTCGCAGCCGAGTTCATCACACTCAATTTCCCGGGATCCCTCGCAGATAGAACCTTGTGTGCAACAGCCGCAATCCAAGGTAGGGTCGTGGGCACGATGTCGAGTAAGTCTTTGCCTCGGAACCAACAAATTGTCGTCGCAGCCGAGTTCATCACACTCAATTTCCCGGGATCCCTCGCAGATAGAACCTTGTGTGCAACAGCCGCAATCCAAGGTAGGGTCGTGATGTTTATGTTCGTAGGCATCGCCAAAAAGTTTGTCCTTGTCTACTCCAGGGTATTTGTATTTGCCGGTTTCCYGCTTTGGGTCYGTATCATTTTTCTCCTGAAGCTGCYGTAGGTACTCTGCAGCTTGTTCTTCGACCTCAGGACAACCATYGTCTCCCAGCGACCTAAGCAAGCTCCGAATATTCTTGTTCGGTCGGCCGTACACATCCTCGGCTTCAACCTTGGCCTTAAAGCGATCGGAGTATTGTCTTCCAAAGTCGYRGTGAATCAGGATGTTGCTGATAACGATGTCGCCGAGGATGACTTCCTGACTCTTCTTGGGGAACGGCACCCCGGCGCAAATGCCGACGATCAGGGCTAGNGTCTTCCAAAGTCGYGGTGAATCAGGATGTTGCTGATAACGATGTCGCCGAGGATGACTTCCTGACTCTTCTTGGGGAACGGCACCCCGGCGCAAATGCCGACGATCAGGGCTAGGGAAATATTGGGGTAACCGATTCGGAYGGCGGTAGYTGCACCGGCAGCCGGGACTTTGCCYATGGTGTCAAGAAGGACRATAACCACATTRAACCTCCCGATCCGCCCATGCGTGTAGGTGTTGAAGTCCCCTTCGGCCCTGGCATACCGGTRCCGGTTACTGCCCTTTCCATCCCAGAGATCGTYGAGGAGTAACAAAACAGCTGCTCGTTCCTTGGGTAGTGCGCAGAGTATCGCAATCTCAAAGCCGTTCTTGCTTGCAGGAGCGGCGTACTTGAGATCGTCCCCCATTGTCGTGGAGCGGGTGCCTTGTCCGATCTGATAACGATGACACCAACGCTTGTCGGTTTCCAAACGTCCGTATCAATCCTCGCGTTCAAAATGGTGATCTTTTCGGTGTCGCGCGATGGACGAGATGTCTGGCAAAAAGAAAGTTGGACTCTGACTTCCACCACAACCGATGAGAACTGAGTAGAGGTATCAGGCACAGCCTCTTCGGCACAGCTGTCTTGCAAGCAGAAGACTCGTCAATATCGCGTTGGGTACATCGTTGGGCATAGGTGATTGAGAGGCCCAGGGCGCCAAGCTCGGAAAGGAAAGGCGTTGGGACATATATGGGAGGCCTCTCCTCAGCCTTTACTGTAATAGAGAGCTGCTCTGAGTGGATGGGTAAAGAGGAGAAGGCAATGCATTAGGAAGATGGTCTTGATTGGATGCTTGCTCGCTCTGATGCCCTCCACATCACGTGGTTGAAAGTCACGGTGAGCTTTAGGGAAGAAGGTACATTCAGGAACGGTGAGGTGAGGAAAGGAAGGTGTGAGCGTAGACGAACTTTCCGAATGTGCTTGATACGGGAATAAAAGAAATAGACTTCAGTACGGTCAGGATCAATAAAGTGAAGCCATACTGGAAGTCAGTAAAAAAGAAGGATATTATGAAAGGGAGGAGGAGGCTGTCCCAGCTAGCCGTCTGCACCGAAAGGATATGCCGTGCAGAGAGCTAGGGCACGAGCCACGGGGTGGCTCAAGCACTGCAGTCTGGATGCCCAGACTGGTCATGGAAGCCTCCATGACAGCCCAGCTAATCTGGGCTGTCACAGCTAATCTAAGCTATAATACAGGGATACAGGTAATGGCTGGGAATCCAGCCATTTCCGGTATCAGTGCTAAATGGCATCGTCTAGGTTCACCAGATGCCCTGTCTAGGCTTGTTGCTTAGCGTCTCTAATTGGCCAGATTTCTGAGTGCTAAGTGGAGGTTGATAGTGGTTCTTTCCCAAGTTCCCGGCTTCCCATGAGAGTAAGTGACGATAGTTCTTTCCTAGAGCACAGCGCCCAATGTAAGGGCAATGAGAGAGCCTCTCTGTCATCAAATTGGGCCAGTAGCTCAATGGTTCTTACCCTTGCTTCTTTCATGTGGCTGCCAGTTCCATTGCGCTGGCACGGCAGTCGCTCTTTTTTCGGTCGCGCGAGAAGGTTCCGGCCCACTTGTGGATGCCTTCAACATTTGGAGGCGGGCTATATCTAGACTACTTAACCGCTTCGGATATGACTTTCAGCGACCCAGCTTATCTTATCTGTCATTAACATGTAGGCTCAAAATTCAGCGCAAAGTCTGTTAGCCCGCGATCGGTCGTTTTGCGAAAATTTCTCCAAAATAAGGTAGACCTCCCGTCGCGCTCAAGATCAAAGCATTGCAGTTACACCAAATGCACTCCCTTGAAAGTGCATACAGAGGATCCCGTTCAAGAATTTGAAGACGGGAAGTACCACCTATCAATCAATCCAGTATTCAATGTGGAGTACATCACAAAGAGCGCAAACCTAGGGGCATTGCTATTGCCTGGGCATCTTTTCATTACGCGATTCTATGGATCAATTGCGTGCACGATGGTGTTTATGGCACCTATCGTACAAGATTCGCAGTGCTGATTTACGTGTTCGGGATCCGAGTCCCGCTATCTGTACCACGGGGGACATGATTAAGAACAAAAACTGGCAGAAAAAAATAATAATACAGCTACGGTTGATACTGATTATTTTGAACGTCGGAAGATTATCTATGAGAGTAGTTTTTTTTTATAGGGGTTTGGATGACTCGGGCAAAAACGCCGCCGTTTCTCGAAACGTTTTCATCACTTTCGCTCTCGCTAAGCCCAGCTGAGGCTATGAGGTGGGCTAGGCATACATTATCCTGGCTGCCTCATCGTTAACCTTCACAAATCCGAAACAGATCCTTGGCTACTGTTACACTGATAGGACACAACAGGCAGGGCAGTGTAACGTCGAACCAACAGGACTGCAGGGGAAGCAGGCTCATGCTGACAAAGACAGGCTCACCACAAAACCATGAGTGAGCCTAGCAAACAGCAGTGAGCTATGGTGAGCCAGGACTGCGAGACCACAAAACAGCATCGTCAGGATTAGTATAAAGGGACGACTGGAGAACTCAGATTGTCAGATAGTTCGACAGTAGTCAATAGATCATTATCACTGAGACCAGTATACGATACTTGTTGTGAACCTTTTGGCACGCACGCTGATTTCGAAAGCCATTGTTGCTTGAGAAGTTAGCATCAGAGCCTCACGTACCGAAGAGGTTGACTCTTCTTCGTATGTCAATCACAATCTTCCCTCAATCAATCCCCTTACAGCAAGTTTGTCACAGGGTTAGACCTCTGTGACTGTCGTACGTGATTGCTGCCATGGCTTACCACCATGTACCATTCACATGCTTGTGCAAGCTGCAGCTGCTTCTGAGACTGCTGCAGCCTGATTGGCCAAGTCCTCCCAGCCTCACGCGGCTGGGACCCTACTTAAGGCCAGTCCTCTGCGCACAGCTTACGACTGTTCCTTTTCTCCGTGCAATTACGTATATCTACATCTACACTCTACCCTTTGCCCGTAATAAAGTTTTTCTCCTTCGAATGTTACGAAAATTGACTCTTCTTTAGAACTACTCTTTCGAAGAAATCTCATTTGAACGCCAATCACAATCGCCTCCCAGTATATCCTACCGCCAGGAGTTAACGCTCCTACGTTGCGGGAGTTGATTCTCCTTCTGAAACCTCTTCTTCAGAAGTCAATTACATGCCGAGCTCGGAAGTTATCGCGGCTTGAGAGGTTAGTATCTCAGTCTGGCGGTGCCGATTGTACTTTGAAGCTTTTCTTTTGGACGTCAATCCTTCGAAGTTGGATTACAATCGTCCTCTAGTAAATCCTACCACAGAAGTTGACTCTCCTTTGGACGTTACAAAAGTTAAATCTCCTTTGGAAACTCGTCCTTCGGACGTTAACCACACGCTAACCTCGAAAGCCATTGAGGCTTAAGAGGTTAGTGTCCGAGTCTCGCGGTACCACTTGACTCCGTATAGATTCAACATGGAGGAAACGGAGCTACCAAAACCGCCGTTGCTGCCGACAATAATCGACCTCGAAGAAAGGAAGAGAATAGCATTTGCTGACGTAGACGAGTTTGTGGCGATAGAATATAGATCTTTCGTGCTATGTACATAAATTTCAACGGATGCGTGGGGTTGAGGCTGCAATTCCCGTAGATGTTCTTGTATCCCTTGATAGATGACCTGCGCCTTGGGCCTCATATATATCAGGCAGTCAGCGGTCGAGCATCTCTACCACTGCGGCTCGATGCTTTCCCATTGTCGACAAGTGTAGATGTTTTGAAGTCTGACTAGCCATCTCCGCGGGATATATTCTTTATCCCCTACGCCTAGAGATGTAATGGCGTAGGTAAACCATTCGTCGATACTAAGTACTGTGCGTGTGTCGGTACGGCTGTAGGTCTTGGTGATGGGCTTGCGCTGGCCTTGATAGTCCTTTAGGTGTTTCGTCAGGCAGAAGGGAGGAGGAGAGCAGTGAGTGGTAGAGTTGTTTTCGGATGACGACAAACCATCGGAACTTGGCATAGGGCTTCTCACCGTAGTATTCGGGGTAGCTCTCGTTTTAACTGTCAAACGGTACTTGTAGAATAGGGTCGGTTATTGTCAGATGGACGAGGTGATTAGAAAAGTGGGTCAATGTATGGGCATGAAACCTTTTTTCAGATTCTTGCTTGTTCCTCTCCTTGGGAGCTCGCTCAATGCTAAGAAGCCTGTCTTATAGGCCTGATCACAAGGATCGTAAGCGTTCACTGGCTTCGTGAGCCTGAATTCTGGTGTTGCACCGAATATGTACAGCGTCCTGCTTGTGCAGGAGCTTGGCCCCCTTGTACGACATGCCCAGCTTTGTACGTACGTAATTCCTTACAGGACGCACAGAATATATGAAATCCAGTACTATACTTGTAATATACGAACTAACCCATTTCTGATGAGTTGACAGTTATGGTGGTGTGTCAGGTGTAGTGGTGTGGTGAATGTCTCATTCAGCTGTTACTCGAGAGGTTGCTTAGCAGTAATCTCTTGCCACTTGTAGCAAAGCTGTCACCTCAACTTAATTTGAAGTTGCAGCGTACAACGAAGGCCAGTGCGTGAAGTTGGATTGATATTAATGGATGGTGGTTGATTGTTGAGGAGAAGGATCACACAGATGGTCTAAACGGACTTATAATTGCTCCTTTCTAACGTCTCTGCGGCAATGGAAGTCCCTCTTGTGCAACGGGGTTGTTGTCCAATAACGCACCTGATCGCTTGCTCTTGTGCGCTGGTGAGCATCCTCGCACGTGGCGCCCCTGTGGGAGATTGAGTAAGTAGAGGTGGTATTGATACCCTGCTTCATGAACAACTGCCTGACGGTTAGCCTTTTGTCACTGAGGTCAAACTTTCAACTTCAACCCCTCGCCCAGAAGCCATAACCTATGCTCCGCTGGTGTGATTGGGTTCATCCAGACTGAGCTTCTATTCTCAGCGCTATTCTACCGTGAGAGCTTCATACTCTAGGGAAGTTAGTGTGACAAGGGCAGTATTCTAGGGTTAGAACAAGAAGGTTCAATTCAGCTAATAATCTTATTTGGTCTCGAAGGCCTTGTTGCTCCCCTTAACCTCTACTGGAAGGCGGATCTCAAGGCCCTCTTATACCCAAAGAAGGTCAGTACGTACCGGTCCTTGTGGCAAGCAGCCTCTCTGCCCGCGGCCCTATCAAGAGCCCCAGTCCTTTCAACAGGCGTACCTGGTGAGTAGGAGTTGGCATATTTTTACGGCTCTCGACTTATGGGACACGTACTTCTAGTATAGCGCCTGGAGAGAGACGGAACGGCCATGTATCCAGGGGGACACACAGCACCAGGACCGTATCGGGAGAGGAAAGGGGAGGAGGGCATAGGGGGAGACTGAACAAAAATCTTGTGTTGGTAATAATCGTCTATCGCGCAATGGTACAACCGTCGGGCAGCACAGTAGAGAGTACTAATTAATAGCTTCTTTACACGCGGACTTCCGAGCTGCTCAAGCATCGCGGTAGGTCCCCCCCCCCCCCCCCCCCCCCCCCCCCCCCCCCCTCTCCTCCGGTAAGCCGTGTGATCTTTTAAACGTAGACACGAATGTACCAATTTTTGGTGAGACAGCGTTGGCTTACTGGGTAAGCCCAAAATTACCCACTTTGTTTGAATCCGCCAACCATATCGTTTGTACGTTGGCTTACACGGTATGCGCCAAAGAGGTGTTGCATATTTTGTGACTCATGTGTTTAGCAGTCGCCACAGAATCGCTCCCCCCTAGTTCAGTATAATATAGTGTTAATAGCAGCTTTGCAGTATCGGGCTGATGCCTGGCTGGTACCGGGCGGGTTGCTGGGTGACGGCGAAAGAACATGACCTACCGCCTTGTTGACAGTTCAGATGAAGTTAGGTCTTCTTTCCCTTCTCCGGGCGCACAACATACCCGCTTCCATTCTTCCACCCTTCTTTTCCTTGCGATTTCCTGCACAGTAATGCCCGACTTCTTCAACACGTCACGCAAAGCCGCCATATCTCAACTCTTTGGAACCCTTTTTCTACGGTATCATTCGCAGTGGTCCCTTCCGGCCACTTGCGCCGCCGTCCCCTCAATTCTTTGGTCTTTCTTTCTGCAAGTTGAACGACATTTCTTCTCTCCTCATTTCCGTCGCCACTATAGACGCCTCTGCCCTCGTCATTCTAGCATTTTTGACTTGGGCGCTCTGGCAATCTGTTTCTCGATACGTGTGAACCGAACCATCCACCAACCGCGCATACATTCACCATTTCCAACCGAGATTGCGCCCCTAATTGTGATATCAACCTTGCGCTTCTTCTGAGTCCATCACACCACATACAGCACGCTGCCCAAAGTAGCAGAACCTCGTAAGGGGTTGATTCGTCTTTCATAGTATATATTGACTCAGGTATGCTCTCCATCTTCTTGTTCTACCCCTTTTCGTCTACACCCAAATTTAACCACACTCTAGACACTCTCTAATCCTTCTGATGGCAAACCAGAGTCCTGCAGGTACTTCTCCAGTTGAGTAAACCGTCCCTGACGGCGAGGATACCAACACCGCAATTGTTCCCAACCAATAACAAACATCAAATAGATGCCAGGACACTCAGCCAATTCTTAGCGACACCTCGTCCGATTCAAATGACAGCGTTCTTTTGTCTCTTGACCAGATAAAACCCTAGGAAGACAACGGAGCCAACCAGGTCAAGCAACCAGAGACCGCAATCCCGACCACCGACACGGATTCACTCGAGGATTCTCACCACAATTCCCATCCATTTGTCAACGCCGAACATCAAAGGACCATCTACATATGGCTAGACAACCAACCGAACGAAATATCTTCTCCCGCAGAGTTGGGCCTCGATGAAGCATCCCTCCGCCTGCAAGCCATCGAGTGGATGGGAAGAGAGTACCGCGACGTCCCGAACGGTAGCGTCATAACTCCTCTGGCTTGGTACGCCCATTTACGATTCACTTCGGGTCGTCCACGTATGTGGATCAAAAGACTTCTTTACCGGGAGTGTACGCCCTCGTCAGCTGACTAATGATCAGCTGGCGGACATGAACCTGGCAGAGAGGGACAGGTGGGGGAATCGCCAGAGATGGAACAGGGGAGAGCCTGCTGAGTAGGCCAAGAAGAACAGACTTCACGGGAGAGAGAAGTAAAGATGATCAACTGGGGTTTTCATGTCGTGTGGTTATTATAAAGCAACATGGCGTTCGAAGGAGTTATGGGTCCACTTGCTTTTCAACGTTCTCTTCTATCTCCATTCTCGTCTCCTAGACGTGCTACTACAGCCGTAAGGAGCTCATCGGATAAGCTGGACTGGGCTTGCAAGACATCTGAGGCAGCCTTTCTAACATCCACATTCTCGTCTCCTAGACGTGCTACTACAGCCGTAAGGAGCTCATTGGATAAGCTGGACTGAGCTTGCAACGCAAGTAAGGCATCCTTTTTCCCGGTTATAAATTCGCCGTCTTCTAGCCAAGAAGTAACCAGAATGACGATGGGTAGTGGGATCCTTGGTCGTATTGCTACCCACTTCAAAATTCTGATCTTTTCATCGATCCCTACTTCCTGCATGGTGTCCAACAAAGCTGACTCTGGAATTCCACCTCGCTTGCTAGACGTGTTTTGCCTGTGAATTTGTATTCAAATAGTAGCCACTCTTTTAGCTTGACTTCCAGCCTCCTTCGCAGTGACATCTCCGTCGACACTTCGCTCAAACAATGCATAACCAGCTGTTGGTGCATAGGACCTAACAAATCATGCGGTTCGTCCTCGATCGCTTAGAAGAACTCCTCTGCCTTGCCCTCAACGTCAAGCAAGCCGGCAACAAAGCGCCATAGGATGTCGTAACGGGCTGTGTATTTGTTCTCGCCAAGAAACTGGATAGTCTCGATGGAAGTAGGATTTTCATTCTTCTGACCATTGAGTGCCAGGCATTTGAGGCGCTTGTTAGCCTTCTATTGCCGTACAAAATACCTAGCCGCAAAGTACTCTTGGTAGGTCAGATGTAGAAAGTGATAGGTTCGGTGGCTGGTTTCCATCAAGAAATCTGATGTTCGGAGAAAGGAGAGGTGCGGCATGGTCTTACTGGGTAAGAAACTGGGTAAGATGTCGGCAAAGTGGTACAATATTTGGTCGAGATGTCTTGAGTCGAATTCAATTGTATCATTCTGCAACCCAGTAAAAGCAAAGATCTCTAGAAACAAAATCTCGKTTSAAMCGAGATTTTCAATTTCGGTCCAACCAGACTCTTRGATGTAAGCTGCTTCCACTAGCTCGTTGTCGTGCTTCTTTCCTAACCGTAGGATATCCTTCTTCCATAGACTTTGATGGATGGCTTGGTAAACATCCGTCATGGTGTTAAGTTCCGAGCTGGAATTAATACTTCCGTTCNAAGCTGCTTCCACTAGCTCGTTGTCGTGCTTCTTTCCTAACCGTAGGATATCCTTCTTCCATAGACTTTGATGGATGGCTTGGTAAACATCCGTCATGGTGTTAAGTTCCGAGCTGGAATTAATACTTCCGTTCTAGGCGAAACAAAGCGCATCTAGCTGGATTGGGATCCGCATAAGGCCTTGGAGAAGGCTGCGAGCTTTTAGGAATGACTGAACGCGGACAGCTGTGTCTGAGTATTCGGTGAAGACCTTGTTGATATAAGCCTTCACTTGGTTTGGATAGAACCCTATCGTTTCCAATTCGAGATGCAGGCCAGCCAGAGGCTTGCCGTACGGCCGGGAGGTGATGATGACGTTCGGCTGATCTAGCAACACATCAAGGAAGCTAGACATACCGCCTTCACTCAAGCCTTGCGATACCTCATCTAGGCTATCAAGGAGTAATAAAGTCCTGCTCCTCTTCTCTGGTGTATCGAGCAATGTGTTGTATAATGCTTGGGCAAGGTCCCCTCTGCAATTCACCATGGAGAAATATTCATCAATAAAGAGGTCGGTAAAGCGGTAATCAGCCTGGCGTCTGTCTTCCAGCTTCAGATTCCGCCGAGGTACCCAGAGTACGCRGTCGAATAATTCAGTCCATTTGGGCAATTCGCCATGCATGAATGAATAGACAATCTTCTTACACAGAGTAGTCTTCCCTACTCCAGCGCGTCCTCGAATCAATATTCGTCTTGGNCAGAGTACGCAGTCGAATAATTCAGTCCATTTGGGCAATTCGCCATGCATGAATGAATAGACAATCTTCTTACACAGAGTAGTCTTCCCTACTCCAGCGCGTCCTCGAATCAATATTCGTCTTGGTTATATCTTGCGACCGTTAGGTTCTTCGCGTTCCTTGAAGAGCGATGGTAAGTCGGCTTGAATTGTCCCATCTGGCGTTTCTACCTTCAGTCGAGCGGTGAGTGAAAACGGGGAAGATTGCGACACCGACTCTTCTTCTGATTTCTTTTTCGAATGGTCTTTATCTTCGCTGGTCCACTCTATAATGGAAAGATTGATGTAACACTGATCCATCGGCAGTTTTGTGCCTGAGAGCCGCTCAATCTTGAGCCTATCCTCAGTATAGCACTTTTTACGTATCCAGGCATCTGCTTGCGCGAGGGGCGTTCCACGGATCTTTCCAATAAACTCTTTGATTTTTCCAGCAACCTTCTTGTAATCTGCGCATTCACGGCTGCCGAACTTATTCATCAGACCATGGGTCTGATCGAGTGGTAGTGGCTCTAAGACGATATCTAATGTGGCTGAGGACCTCCCAACGAGCTGGCAAGCGTTAGTTATAGCGCGGGGGACACTAGTACTTTAGGATTTCTTACCAGTTTTCCTTTGAAGAACAAAGTAGGTAGCCAAGGGAATATCTTGCGCCACACTCGTCATTCCGAGTTCATAAAAGTTGAATACTAGAAAGGGCCAGCTCGGATGCTGACAGAATCGTGTGAACTTGCGTACGAGTGCTTCAAGATCAAAGGTTGATCCTTTCACACTATCGAGTAGCTTGCTCACTTTTCGGTCGCGGATTAATGCCCATGCGGTCAGACCTGGATCTGCCCAGTGAGCTACCTCTTAGAACGAAGTCCCTCGGAACGGGGTAGCGAGGAAGATAATGCCACGTGTTGCTTTCCTGAGGCAATAACAGCTTGTGGTGCATTCATGATCGGCGGCGGTTGTGAGAGCCCTCATTAAGATGATCCCCCCAAGACAAGAAGCAATAAAGAGGATCAGTCTGTCTCTTATCTTGTTCTTTGCCAAGAGTTCTCTGTCGATGCCATCAATTAGGAGCGTAACGATCTCGCCATCAAGCTTCGGGACTAAATCTAACGGTTGAAGTAGGTCGGCAGGACAGTCTAATATAAAGATACGTGCCTTTTCTATGTCGACTGGGAGCAAATCGGCTAGCCAATTGACGCTAACGTTAGGATTCCGCCGATCCCGCCATGTCCACGTATCCGGCGACTTCGTGTCGAGGCTATGGATGGCAATAATGTCAATGTCGGTGTCTCCATTGTCCTTGTTGACTTGATTGAGATGGACGCCTCGCTGCGTGGATCGTGTAGAATCTGAAGCAGGCTTCGCTGGAGACGACAGTGTGGTACCGGAACCCGCTGGCGCATAGAACCAAAGCCAAGCGGCGGTCGTACAGACAAAAAGACATAAGACAGTGGTCCATACCGCCAAAGAAATGCCTTCGTTAACGTCCATGGTAATCAAGGTTCAGCTACCGGGAGAGGAGCTTGTACAGCCACAACTGAGAATGGTACTAATGTGGCTGGACTAAAAGCTAACCTACCGAGCACATCTTCAGGTAGTGAAGAAAAAGATGGCAACGCAAATCTTCGCCCTCATATGCATCGCAGCGAAAACGTGGGGATGTAGCCTCGTCCGTACAAGAGAGGTGTATACAAAGGCAATCTGAGCGGTAGTAGCCTATGAAGCGTCAGCGTACCACACCCTCACGGAGCCGCTTGGGGAACTACGCGGTCTCGCAAAAGATCTTGCAACGACTCAGACCAACTGTCTCAAAGTGGTCTCTGGGGCTTACAAAGCCACGTCTGCGTTCAGCATTGAGACGGAGACCTTCTGCCCACCCCTCGACCTCTACCTTAACAAGAGGGTTAGAGCGTTCGAGGAACGACTCGCCCGCTCACCAGCGGCGGCCTTCATTAGAGGGACGTCAGCTTGGGTAGCAGCTGAGCTAAGGGGTAGGAAGGGAGGTAGACAACTACGGCCGCCCCCAGTCAGCGGCCGGGCAAAGGCTGAATGGGCTGAGCGATGGGCCTCAAGAGAAGATATTCCAATACCGCAGGGGGAGGCGAGAGAGCCCACGCTGGGCGAAAAGGAGCAGTGGTTGGAGGAGGCGACTCAGAGGGAGTGGGTTGCGAGATGGCATGTTAAGGTAGCCGAAGCGATGAGGAAACGGAAGAGACTGAGTGCCGCCGAGGCTCGTGCGCGGTTCGATGGAACCACACTGCAGTACCACACCTGGCCCAGTACGGATGAGAAGCCATCACCACACTACTTCTCGAAGGCTATGAGCTCGCTCCTGGTGCAAGCTAGGATGGGCAAAATAGGCCTGCGGGCATTCCTCTTCGAAAGAAGGGTGCCAGAAGTGGCGACGCCATACTGCCGGTGCGGGTTAGCCAAGGAGACGTTCGAACACATTGTCCTGGAATGCAGGGAAACAGAAGACACATGGTTGGGAGACCCAACATGGCCGACGAACATTGAACAACTCCATGACGAACTCAAGACAGTGGCGGGGGCGGAACGAATCCTTCGCTGGGCCCTGCGGCTTGGCCGACTGCAGGAGTACAAGCTAGCGGTGAAGATAGAACGAGCACGGGAAGCAGAGGAGCTATTGGAGAGTTCAGATTGATCCTTGATTTCGAAGTGTAGGAGCGCGCCTGAGACCGAGGGGACTGCGCATCGGGATCGGGGATCGGACCTCGGGAATGACAGTGAGGTCATACTGAGTGGAAGACAAACAACGAAGGCACGGCGCCGCTGCAATAGAGTAGCGGAGGGTTTTCAGCCGGCCGCGGCACGGTTTTTCCCACTGACTAAGAACAGAAGCAGCACCGCATACCCACTGGGTAGGCTACATAGTTAGTTAGCGTGTATAAGACCAATAATAATCTCGGTGTTTCAGAACGGTCAATTTTTCTCGTAATCTGCCCAATTGTATTAATCTCTTTAGCGCTGCCTCCACACTCACCGTAATGCCTCCGTAACGAACGATTTGATACGGGAGGTGATTGTTCAGTTTTTTGACCCTACCACGTGATTAAAAGACCCGATTGATATCCTTCTCACTCCCATACACAAGATTAGTGAGGGCCAGACTAGTAGTTGGGTCGGTGACGACCAGCGAATCCCTGGTGTTGTATGTTTTTTTTCCTTCTCCCGTCTCTTTCCCATTCACATCATCAACATGTAGAACCCATTTATGTTTTATCATCGTTTTCTGTCAATCAATATTTTGCTCATTTCCCAAGTTCACCAACACTCATCCGACTAGAAATCGGTGCGGGCGGAGGGGCTTACAGTCAACAGTGTTCATTCCGGGAGCAGATTAACAAGGGACCAGCGGCAAAGTGCAGCTGCTCGCCGGCGGCCAGTCAGCACTCAAGAGTCAAGAGAAGACTGGACTCTCTATCCCATAGCAACAAGCTCCCTCTTCGGCCTACTCCTACGCCACGCCTGCGCGTCAATCTGCCCAATATTGACCCTGTACACGATCCCCTCACACCTCTCGACCTGGAGAACAAGACAAACGTAGGTGAAACGACGGAGGGCGATGAACTCGGCTCGCTGATTGTTGTTGCTGGTGCTCGTGCTGGTGCCCTTGGCATCCCTTGCTGATGAGCTGTCCCGACCAAAGTCGTCCTCCTCATCTGCATCATCAACTGCCCCAACTGCCCCTGGTAACGGTCCCACATCCCCACAGT
>RANY01000122.1:0-54590 GCA_009805235.1 Neurospora pannonica FGSC 7221
CGGTTATCAAGGCGGCGGTGATAGGGGTGGCCGTGGCGGCGGTTACCAAGGCGGCGGCGGCGGCCGTGGTGGCCATGGCGGAGGACGGGGAGGGGGAGGATTCGAACCAAGAGAACCCCCGTCTCCTGATGTCTACAAGTAGGTGCCTCTCCATTTTTGTACCATTCAACATGATGCTAACATGACTTTAGGGGAATTGACGGTCGTGGTGCCCCAGAGCCCGACGCCCAGATCACCAAACTCGAGGACGACTGGATCAAGAAGCATGTCAGCAACAATCTGGTCACTTCAATGAGCAAGCTTTCGCTCAGCGACAAGGAGAAAGCCAACAACTTGCCGGTTCGCCCTGGCCATGGCACAACGGGCGGGAAGGTGAAGCTTTGGGCCAACTATTTCAGAATCAACATCAAATCACCAGCGGTCTACAGGTACACCATCAAAGTTGCCGCCAGCGAGGAAATGCTCGGAAAGGAAGCTGAGGTCGCATCCAAGAAAGTGGAGGTGGTGATTGGGAAACTGCTCGAGCAGATTGAAGCCAACGCACAGTCCGTGGCGATTGCCAGCGATTTCAAAGTGCACCTGGTGACGGCAACGAAGCTCAAAGTTCCCGAGAACCGCATTTTCCAGGTGACGTGGACCGAGCCGAGTTCCAACCAGAACCTGCCCAGCAAGCCACAGACTTGGGTTGTCAAGGTTGAGGAGAGTGTCGAAAGCTGCGACCTCGGCAAGGTGCTGAACGAGCTTACGACGCTTGATCCCAAGCTCGACGGAGATTTCCCCAAGTACAATGTGGAACTCGATGCCCTCAACACCATCGTCACTCATCATGCCCGCGCCGACGAAAATGTTGCGGTGGTGGGAAGGGGAAGGTTTTTCGCCTTCGGTGATGACCTCGTTGAACAAAAGCGGCCCGAAAACTCCCCCTTGGTCATCTTGCGTGGATACTTTGCCAGCGTCCGTCCAGCTACCGGAAGACTTCTGCTCAATACCAACATCACGCATGGCGTCTTCCGTCCTGGCATCAAACTCGCACAGCTGTTCCATGAACTTGGACTTGACGTAATGGACAGACCAACGGACATCGAAGTGCTCAACAACAGGATGCGCAGAGTTCACAAGATCTTGGCGAAAGCCCGCGTCGAGATAAACCTCCCATTCCTCGCTGATGGAAAGATCGTTTGGAAGAAATGTCACCGCACGCTCAATGGCATTGCTAACCGTGGCGACGAAAGGGTGAAGCAAAAGGATGGCAATGAGGGCAAAGACGTCCACCCACCACTGTTCGGGATTCCCGGTCTCCAGACCGGCGGCCCGACCTCTGTTCAGTTCTACCTGCGTGCGCCACAGACAAAGAATGGCTCTGCCCCTCCTTCGGTCCCCGGCCTGCCGACCAACGCGTACATCACGGTAGCGAATTACTATAAAAAACGGTACGGACTGACAGCAAATGCTTCGCTTCCTCTGGTCAACGTGGGCAGTAAAGAAAAGGCTATTTACGTCTTGGCCGAGTTCTGTACGCTGGTCAAAGGCCGCTCCGTCAAGACTAAACTGGACTCAAAAGAGGCGGACGCCATGATCAAGTTTGCTTGCAGAGCTCCTTCGCTGAACGCCCAGTCTATCGTGACGAAGGGTAGACAGACCCTTGGTCTTGATAAAAGCCTGACGCTTGGCAAGTTCAAGGTCTCGGTCGACAAGGAGCTGCTTACCGTCGTCGGACGTGAGCTCCAGCCTCCGATACTTACGTACCACGGTGACAAAACGGTGCAGCCGAACGATGGCGGGTGGTTGATGAAATTCGTCAAGGTGGCCAGAGCTGGCCGCAGGATTGAGAAGTGGACGTACTTGGAATTGATGGATAAATGGAAGCCCAAGCCCACCGCAGAGGTACCGCACACTGTGGCAAATTTTGCCAAATTCCTGAACGACACGGGCATCCCGATCAACCCCAAGTTCGCGCCGGGCCTATCCCTTGTGATTCCAGGGAGCGAGAAAGAGTTTATCGCCAGCGTGAAGGGAATCATGAGCACGAACCAATTTCTGGTGGTTCTTCTACCCAGAAAGGACGTTATGCTCTACAATTGGGTGAAGCGGGCTGCCGATATTACATATGGCGTCCATACGGTCTGTGTGGTAGCCGAAAAGCTTCTTAACACGAGGGGGCAGCTGGGGTATTTTGCCAACGTCGGCCTCAAGGTCAACCTCAAGTTTGGCGGCACGAATCACAACATCAAGACGCCAATTCCTCTGCTCGCCAAGGGGAAGACCATGGTGGTTGGCTATGATGTTACCCATCCGACCAATTTATCGGCTGGACAATCGCCCGCATCGGCTCCCAGTATCGTCGGCCTGGTCTCAACGATCGACCACCACCTTGGACAATGGCCTGCAATGGTTTGGAACAACCCCCACGGACAGGAATCCATGACCGAACAATTTACAGAGAAGTTCAAGACGCGTTTGGAACTGTGGCGCAACAATCCCGTGAACAATCGCACTCTCCCCGACAATATCTTGATTTTCCGCGATGGCGTCTCTGAGGGACAGTTTCAGATGGTCATCAAGGACGAACTACCCCTGGTTCGCGCCGCCTGCAAGCTTGTGTATCCAGCTGGCAAGCTACCGCGTATTACGCTGATTGTCTCTGTCAAGCGCCACCAGACTCGCTTCTTCCCAACGGACCCGAACCACATTCACTTGAAGTCGAAGAGCCCCAAGGAGGGTACCGTTGTTGACCGCGGCGTGACCAACGTCCGCTACTGGGACTTCTTCCTGCAGGCGCACGCGTCGCTTCAGGGCACGGCCCGCTCGGCTCACTACACGGTTCTGGTGGATGAGATCTTCAGGGCCGACTATGGAAACAAGGCGGCCGACATGCTGGAGAAACTGACGCACGACATGTGCTATCTTTTTGGGCGAGCCACCAAGGCTGTCAGCATCTGCCCGCCCGCGTACTATGCCGACTTGGTGTGCGACCGGGCGCGTATTCACCAGAAGGAGCTCTTCGACGCCGTCGATGACAACAAAAGCGTTGAGTCCGCTGATTTCGCAAGGTTCGGCAGCGCCGGGGCTATTCACCCCAACCTTAGGAATTCCATGTACTATATCTAGGCTTGCCAACTGGGTGTGGAGATGGAACTGGAGGATTAAAATGACGGGAAGTTGACAAGGTCATGTTGGGGGGTCAAAAAAGCTGCTGTGTCGTCTCTGGATAAAACCGAGCGTTTGCTTTTTGGGGGCTTTTGGTTTCTACAGCGATTTGTTGCATTCTTTCTTGTTCTGTTTCTTGGCTCTTTTTCTCTGTCTGTCTGTACTGCATACATGCACTCTGGATGATGAACGGCACCATTTGACGACTTGATGAGAGATGGCAGACTGCAGATATCGCGCGCAATGAGAAGGGAAAAGGCAAAAGTGGGAAATAAGAAGAAGGCGGTTTTGGTTACTTCAATAGCGAAATTAGGAGAAAAAAATGATAAAAGTATGATTTGACAACTTTTTGTTTCGGTGATGGGTGTGATTCGTGATGTGGATAGTGTTCTAGACGAGTGTTTCCTCAGTTACTGACTTGATTGCATGTCATCTATTAGGTATGCATGATCAAACGGCCAGTCAGCAGGACATTCAGCATCCAGTATTACTTGTATGCATTCTACCTACACAGTACCTTCCAAGAAACGAAGCAGTATGGTCAAGGAGACCGCTTATCGAGCTCCAAATCACTCCCATTCTATCATGACAAACCCTCGAAACCCGCCCCATCCCTCTCAAAAAAAAACCTTCACCCCAAATTTCCAAACCTCCTCAACAACCAACTGCTTTCTCTGTATCCTCCCACTTCCACCCAGCAAATCCTCAACCTCAACCTCCACCTCCTCAAACACCACCAAGTCCGCATCCGCTCCTGGGTCTAAACTCCCCTTCACGCCCTTTAGTCTCAGCATCTCAGCCGGTGTGCTGGTCACGCTCGCCAACGCCTTTGGCACCGACATGCCCGTCCATTTCAAAAGGTTGTTCACGCATTCGAGGAGGGTGGAGGAGGAGCCTGCTATTCCTCCCCATTGCTTTTCATTTTCCCTTTCTTCCCCGTTCTGAGTTTCTGTCCCGTTTTGGGTCCCCGGGTCGTTGAGGTTGGCGTTGGCGTTGCCATTGACGTCCCCATTATGTTCTTCTTGCGATGGCGATGACGATGGCGATGGCAATGGCGATGCCAATGATGATGCCGTTGATGATGCCGCTTCCGATTCCGATGGCGATTCCGATGCCGATGACGATTGCCGTGACGATGGTGGCGATGATGAAGGTGGCCCAACAATACACAAAGCACTCCCCCTCTTCTCAATCCACTCTTTTTTCTCACCATTAACCCACTCGTACTTCCCATCCGGCATACCAGACAAGTGCATCGCGTCCGTGACGAGGATGAACCCCTTCGGATGCAAGTTATACGCTAGACAAACGGTGAGCGGGTGGAGATGGATGCCGTCTGCTATCACGCCGTAGTAAGGTCTGGTAGCCTTTTCACCTTCTCCTGGTGCTGGCAAGCCCGCAAGCAGACCAAACACCCCCGGTTCTCGATGATGGAGGGGTTTCATGGCATTAAACAAATGGGTAACCATCTTCGCTCCCGCTCTGACCGCGGCGGCTGCGATGGGGAGGGAGGCTTGGGTGTGGCCTAGGGATACGACGATACCACGGGAGACGAGGGAGGGGATGAGGCTGGTTATGGAACCGAGTTCGGGGGCGATGGTGATTAGTTTGATGTTTCCTGAGGTGAGGTTGGAAAGGCCGTAGACTGATTCGAGATCGTGGAGGGAGGTGGCGGTGCGGAGGACGGAGAGGTCGTGGATTCCGTGTTGGGAGGGGGAGAGGAAGGGACCTTCGAGGTGGGCGCCGAGGGATTCGGAGCCGGATTTTGGGTTGCGGTTGCGGTTGTCGTTAGAGGTGGAGGTAGAGGTAGAGGTAGAGGTAGAGGTATGGGTAAAGGGACCAGTTGGGGGAAGAGGACCGAGGTGGGGGAGGACGGAGTGGTACAGCTCAGGCGTTTGGGAGGTCAAGGTGGGGAGGTAGGAAGTGACGCCGGTGCGGATGAGTTTGGTGTTGAGGGTGTGGATGTTTTTGACGTATTCGGGGGAAGAGGCGAAAGAGGAAAAGTTGAAGCCGAAGGCGCCGTTGAGTTGGCAGTCGATTAGACCGGGGGAGACGATGCGGTTGGAGAGGTCGATGGTGATATCGGGAGTGACAGTGTCGGAGGGTTCGATTATCTTGCCGGTTTGAGAGTTGATGAAGAGGTCGGAGGAGATGAGAGAGTCGCCGATGACGAGACGGCAGTTGGTGAGTTTGGTGATGCCGGTGCCGGTGCCCGTTAGAGGCGGGGAAGATGATGGAGCTGCTGGCATGGTGAGGGTTGTGTAAGGCTGGATGAAAGATGTCAAGTTCTTGGCAGGAGATTTACTTGAGAGATCAAAGTTCTCGGGAAAAGGCTTGATGATATGAACGCTTGTTCATCAAGTTGGTCGGTCGTTCTTTCCCTGGTGATACTTGTCATCGGACGCTAAGACGTGGAGCTTGATCTACACCAACGCCGGGCGGCTACCGTTGGAATTCCATCCACGCCATTTCCGGGACAGCCTCACTGGAGGAGCGATGAGATAGCGGCGTAAGTTCGGATGAAGATAGGAGAGGAGGTAGGCGCAACCACATCCTCGGTGATACGGCGTAACGAGACATCATCACTGTCAACGGCGAGGTGTGAGAGGTGTGTTGCGTTTCTATCGCGAAGCCTGTGGATCGTTGTGAAAGAAAGGGCGCACATGGTGTCTGGAGTGAACGGTATTCGTCAACGACAGAGGTGATTCTCCGACGAAGCTCAGTCGTAGAAGGATTTCCTGTCACATCAACATCACTCCATTACCACCGTGATTGTCAGAGGAGAGATGTTTGCCTGAGATTGGTCGCTGGACCAGGTACTCGGGTCGCCGGATCCATCACACCTTCAAATCGACATCGAGAAGAGTGGGTGTTGATATGGATCGTTGCGAGTCTTTATCATGAAAATCTCAGATGTAACGTTGCCGGTTGAATTCAAAAGGAAAGAAGTCCAATCTGAAAAGCGACGTTGTTGAAGAGAAGATCACGGGAAGAAAACCAAAAGTCAGAAGAGGTTGGTGGAAGATCAAAAGGAATCCGACACCTACCCAATTTGGACAAGCGCAAGGGAATTGATCATCAGACAACCAATCATCTTTTTCTTTCCATCGCCGACCACAGTGGTTCTCTAGCGGCTACTGTAGCACTACAATCTCACCACCACCAACAGCACCAACCGCGTTAACGTGTTCTTCATGTCGACGACCTGTTGTTACACCGGGCACACACACCCTTCACCTCCACTCACCACTTTCAAAAAACACCAAGACCCCATCCGGCGATATCATACCAAGCCATGTCGCCATAGCCATTGCCGTTACGTGACATGAAATTATCCCCATAGTCTGAAATTGGAACATCGAGACCACGCCGCTTCTCCGCTTTTGGTTCACTCATCTTCAGCCCTACAAACCTTGGTCAACCTCCTCAGCTCCAATCACCATCATGGACGCCGATCTAGACCCACTATGGCAGGATTTGGACTGGTACGTACATTTCGTCTCATCCAAGTTCTACATCACTGGTTACCGGTCCCGGTATGCCGTTCCCCGGGTCGCCTACCGTCATCACCACTCTATTTCACACATGGCTTCCGGACCCGGGATCCCGTGCCACGGGTCAGCTCCGGACTTTAGCCCCGGATAGTACCTCTATGATCTACTTCGACCTCAATATGCCGACCATTAGCTAACCTTAATCTCCCCTCCCCATCAGGGCCATAGGCCAAATGTTAATCATGGGATGGGACGGCACCGAAGTGACCCCCCAAATCCGTGAACTCATAGCAGACCACCACCTGGGCTCCATCCTCCTAACTGCCAAAAACTTAAAATGTTGTCCTCACTCTCCCCATCCACTCTACTTACAACAAACACTAACACCAATCCCAGCCGCCCACCAAACAGCAAAGCTCGTCCAAGAGCTGCAAACCATCGCCCACCAATCCGGCCACCCCCAACCTCTCCTCATCGCCCTCGACCAAGAAAACGGCGGCGTCAACTCCCTCTTCGACGAAGAACACATCTGCCAATTCCCCTCCTCCATGGGCCAAGCAGCAGCCGGCTCCCCGGACCTCTCCTACCAACTAGCCAAAGCAACAGCAACCGAAGTCTCCGCCTGCGGCGTCAACCTGATCCTCGGTCCCGTTTTGGACGTCCTCACCAACGCGCGCTACCAGCCCCTGGGCGTAAGAGCAACGAGCGATGACCCGCAGGAAGTCTCGCAGTATGGGGTTGCCGCGATGAAAGGGTATAAAGACGCGGGCGTGGCTACGTGCGGGAAACATTTCCCTAGCTATGGGAATTTGGACTTTTTGGGTAGTAGTCTGGATATACCGATTATCACGCAGACGCTGGAAGAACTAGCTTTGTCAGCGCTGGTGCCGTTCCGGAATGCTATAGCGACGGGGAAGTTGGATGCCATGTTTGTCGGCGGGTGCGGGATTACGAATCCGAGCATGAAAGTGGCACATGCGTGTTTGAGCGAGCAAGTGGTTGACGAGCTGTTGCGGGAAGAGCTGGGGTTTACGGGGGTCGCGATATCGGAGTGTTTGGAGATGGAAGCGCTCAGAACGGAGATGGGCGTCAGGACGGGGACGATCATGGCTGTGCAGGCCGGGTGTGATCTGGTGCTGCTGTGCAGGGCGTATGATGTCCAGCTGGAGGCGATTTCGGGACTCAAGCTGGGGTTGGAGAATGAGGTGCTTACCAAGGAAAGGATTTATACAAGCTTGAGACGGGTGTTGAAGATGAAGAGGGGGTGTACGGATTGGGCGAAGGCGCTGAATCCACCGGGGATTTCGCTGCTGAAGCAGATTCATCCGAGTCACTTGGCCCTGTCGATGAAGGCGTATGATGACTCGATTACGGTGATGAGGGATAACGAGAAGCTGTTGCCGTTGAATGAAAGCATGCATCAGGAGGAGGAGTTGCTGCTTTTGACGCCGCTGGTTAAACCGCTGCCGGCGTCGGCGATGACCAAGACCATTCTTGAGTCTTCGACCAAGATCAAGTCTGAGAATCCGATCCATGATAAATGGATACATAGGGAACGGAGTGCTATCATGAGTGGTGAGGGTGTGTTTAGAGAACTTGGGAGATCTCTAGCGCGTGCTAGGCATGGAAAGCTGCTTCATACTTCGTACACTGCCAACGGTGTGCGGCCGGGTAAGCTCTCCCCTTCTCCCCTGCCCCTTCAACATCCGTTCGCTAACAACATGCAGTCCATGAATCCCTCATTCACCGCGCCTCAACCATTATCCTCCTTACCGCCGACGCCAACAGAAACCTCTATCAAGCCGGCTTCACTAAACACGTCGCAATGATGTGTTCCCTGCTCAAAGCCTCCGGACACAAAAAGAACCTCGTCGTCATAGCCGTCTCCTCCCCCTACGACTTCGCCATGGACAAGTCCATCGGGACCTACATCTGCACTTTCGACTTCACCGAAACAGCCATGTCCGCCTTGGTCCGCGCCTTGTTCGGCGCTTTCACGCCACACGGCACGCTACCCGGCACCCTCAGAAAAGCACCCCGTAAAGCCGTGCAAAACTCAGCGGGGGGGAAATCCAAAACTCGAACGCAGCACTGGCTCGTCGAACCCTACGACGTGGAAAGAGACAACAAAGGACTGCAGGACCTGCTGTTCGCCATGGTTCGGGGCAGCGCACCCAACCATCAGTACTTTTACGCCTACGGCCCGCAATCGTTCTCGCTGTCACGGCCTTTCATGCCGGACATGGAACACGAAATGGAAGAGCAGCACTTTGTCGTCCGCAACTCCTCCACCGGCGCGCTGTACGGGTTCTGCTCAACCTATTACCTCCCCTCCACTTCAACGGGGGTCATAGGCGCCATCTTCGTCGACCCGTCCAAGCGCAACGTTTCGATCGGGTACTCCCTCCACCGGCGAGCCGTTCGCAACCTCCTTCAGAAACACCCAGATATCAAGCAACTCCAGTTAGGCTGCTGCCTCCCGGGAATCTTCCCCGGTATCCCCCTCGACCACTCCGACACCCTTTCCATGTCCTCGGCTATAACCCCCGGTTCCACCACTTCCACCACCCCCTCAGCAGCTTCGTCGGGTCTTAAATCCTGGTTCTCCACCACCTGCGGCTGGGACGTTTCTCCTTCCTCATCTTCATCCTCCACCGGCACCGGCACCGGCCGCACCCGCACCCGCAAAATCTTCAACCTCCTCCTCCCCTCCCTCCAATCCTGGTCTTCACCCCCGGACCTCCCCACCACCCTCCAGCTTGCCGGCGTCTCATTCGACCTCATCCACGGCCGCACCCCAACCCCAACCCCAGAGCAGGAATCCGTCCTCTCTTTTGTATCCGCCCACTCCTCCCCCGAGATCCTCCAACTTTACCGCCTAGCTCTATCTCAGGTATCTTCCACCAACCCCACGTACACATGGATCATCCGCGCCAAGATCCAATCCCCCCAGTCCTCCCAAGGACAGACAAGTGGCACTGGAGGAGGGGAGCAGCTGGTAGGCACCGTAGTGATCAGCAGTGATTTGGGGCGGCGACACTTCCCTTCTCTGCCGTCGTCGGCGGCGTCTAGCGGCGGCGGGATGGAGTTCACCACGGGGGGTATTATCGCGCCTGTTGTGTCATTGTCGTCATCATCATCATCCATGTCATCATCATCCATGGCGGCGATGTCGACGGGGCAACAACAGCAAGCAAACGCAAACTTGGTGTTGCAGGGCTTGGTGATGTTGGGGTTGAGACAGAATAAGAGGGATAAGATGGCTTGTTGCGTGCTGAGTTGGGTGAGCAGCAGCAACGGTGGTGGTAGCTCAGTGGTGGATGGGGATCTGGGCCAGGGACAGCAGAATGGTGTGGAAACGTTGTTAGGTATGGGATTTGAAGTTCAGCAGGTTTGGGAAGAGGTGGTGAATGGGGTTGAGCAGGTGAGTGTCCCCCCTTTTCTTGATACAAGGGAACAATGTGGGGAGTGATCAAGTGCTGACGTGATTTACAGTTTGCTTCGCTTGCTTAAGCCGGTTCCCGTCAGCTTGGATATGATTCATGACATGGTTCTAGGTACGATGTGAACACATTGGTATCGGAGATGACTTGATCTTGGGCCTCGTTTTTGTTGCTAGTTATTTTGACAGATTGAGCGGGTGTACTTACTGCGATATACGACTTGATATCCTTTACTTGGCCACCTAGCCCTGAAAATTCTAAGCGGATTTCTTTACTTTTTAGGTATAGGAGTAACAATGAGAAAATACTTTATTTAGTGATTCTGTTCTGTTCTTTGGGTTATTCCAAAGTTAGGGGATACAGTCAGTTTACTCCGTCGCGTATCCAGTCATTAGAACAATCTATTTCGCCACTCTCCATCCACAGGTTTGAAATGGCACCAGACTTGGACCCGATACCCTCCTCACTGCACTTGCTTACCTTCTCCCCTCTTCAGGATTAGGCGTCAACCTTCTCAACGCTTCAGCAGCAAAAGCGGGATCACTTAGCCTGGATGCCATCCTGTCTGGCTCTAGGTCAATGTACTCCGACTCTGCTTCGGAGTCTCCGTCCGAGGCATGGCCGTCTGATTGTGAATGGGAGTGGGACCGAGCTTGAGACGGCTCTCGGGAATGGCGGGTGTATGATTCGATGGGTGGAAATGATGAAGTTCCGAGGAGTCCTAGGAGACCATGACTTTTCGGCACAGGTTGGGCGAGGATTTCTTTCTCCAAGGACGTATAGACTGAGGACTGGTCTGCCTCAACAGACGTGGTGAGAAGCGTTGGGGCCGTTTCCACGACCGGGGAGATGGGAGAAGACGAGGAATGGGTGGCGGTTGCTTTTGGTGTTGACTCTGGTGTTAGTGGTGCGGTGGCGGTTTTGAGGTTGGTCTGGGAGGTACTAAGGCCCTTCCTGATGGGCAGGGATTGGTCAAAACCATGGTTGTGGCCGGATTCTTGGCGTTCAATCGATTTGAAGTACTGCAACACATTAGCACTGTCTGTCCTTCATCAACTGACAACTCACAGAGACACAAACCTTGACCGTCTTCCACCTCAGTTCACCCGCCGCCTCCTCATCACAAACCACGATAGCCCTCTCGTGCATCTGCAAGGCCGACCCTGTCCACATACAAGTCACCCCCTCCTCTACGCACTTTTTCAGCGCCCTCGCCTTTCTCGCACCAAGAACAATCATCAGCACCTCCTTCGCCTCCAGGACAGTCTTTACCCCCACCGTCAACGCCATCCGGGGCACTTTATCCACATCATCGTCGAAGAATCGACTGTTTGCGAGGATGGTGTCCTCCGCTAGTGTCACGACACGCGTTCGTGAGGCCAAGCTGGAACCGGGCTCGTTGAAAGCTAGGTGTCCATCCTCTCCCAGGCCGGCAAGAAACAGGTCAATTCCGCCGGCGGCAGCAATCTTGGATTCGTAGCGTGAACATTCGGCAGCGAGGTCTGGAGCGAGGCCATTGAGAAGGTTGATGTTTTGCGGGGGTATATTGACGTGGGAGAAGAAGTTGTCGTGCATGTAGGAGGCGTAGCATTGAGGGTGGGTCGGGGGAAGGGAGATGTATTCGTCCTGGGATAATTGTCAGCAAGATATGGGAAGAGGAAGATGAGAGTTTTTGTTCTTACCATATTGAAGGTTAAGACATTTTCGAAGGAGACCAAACCAGCTTTGTACTTGTCTACAAGAGACTTGTAGATGCCGAGGGGACTGGAGCCGGTTGGGAGACCGAGGACAAAGGGGCGAGTCTGGGTAGGAGAGAAGGAGGTGATGCGATCGACGATGTAGTCGGCCACGTAGGAGCTGGCGGATTCGGCGTTGTCACGGATGATGAGCCCCATGTCGCCGGTTGAGTAATGTTTGAATGGTAGGGGAAATGGAGACAGGGTGCTCGAATGGGTGAGGGATAAGAGATGATACTGTCAATGACAGAGAAGACTGCCAGTAACGGGCTAATGATACTGTGTTAAGAGGAGCAATGTCTGGGTGTATGGGGAAAGAAACGACTCAAGGGAAGAAATAGAGGTTTGTGGGACTCAGTAGAGCCGCCGTCCCGTCGTGAGCCATCAAGGTGCACTGACATCCTTGTTCATCACACAAAGGAAGACTGGCAAGAGCGACCATCAACTCCGAGTCCAGTCCATGACGGGCATCTCCACGAACTGGGGCGTCAACCCCGCCACGGCGAATGGTATCAGCGATAATCCATCGTAGCTTCCGGAAGACTTCCTCAATCCTCCAGCTCTAGGTAGACAGAAAGGAGGAGGACAGATGGAACGTTCATCTTGATGTCGACAGCTTTGGAGATCACTGGGGCCATCAGTCGTGGTGGAAAGAGTGACTGGTTTGTGTGATTGTGATTGGCGGCGACCAGACACCCATTTTCTGATATTGTCACAAAGTTGACGGAGAATGAAGAGAAAGTGTGGAGGGAGAGACGTCAATGAGGTGACGTCCCAGCGCCGTTATCTCCCTTGTCCTGTGCTGATCCAGGCACAAGTGATACCGCTGCATCGTGGAAGACACTCGTCGCGATTTCATCCGATAAGCAAGGTGGTATTGGTCTCATAGAGGGAATCGGCTTGTGTCAAATCCTTCTACGGGGAAAACTCTTTGCGAGTCTGTAGAGAATGTACGCGCAATGTTCTCTCTGATGAAAATGGAGAGTCGTCGTCGTCAAGCTCCTTCTTTGGTGATGTGATTTGATATGGCTCGTGCACGTCAGCCCTAAGCTTTTAGTGCCAAGACTAGACAGGACCTGTCGCACGGGCCACGCTCATCAGCGCACTGTACTTGGCTCGGCTTGTCAATTCAGTTTGGACTCCGACTCCTTCAATCTTCAACCTTCAATCCCACATTCCAACCCTCCATGTCAAGATGGCATTCTGGATGGACTCCAAATATCGAACCGGGCCCATCGACCACGGTTTTTTGTCCATTGATTGTCACTCTCTGTCTCTCAGTTTGTTCCCGATCACTGATCGCAATGGCTTGAAGTCAAGTGTCCCTCCCTCCAAACTTCCAGCGCCCAAAAGACCGAGCAACACTCAAACCCAAAAGAGCGACACCAAGGCAACGTTACTTTCCCACCATGTCCATTCCTCCACTGGATGTGCACAGCGGCCGACCATCAGCCAATTCCCGAGACACACTCGTTGATACGGCGAGCGGCGACCATGGCATTCAAGCCTTCTTTCTCCTGAACACATGCCCGCCTCGCATCCGTCCCTTGCAATCAAGCGCTTGCCGTACTCCTGGTTACACTCAGCTGCTTTGTCTTGTCATTGGCTCTGCTCTTTATTCGCAATATCTTGACACTTGCACCCAACACTTCCATCCTATTACCTTCCACTTGATGTTTCGCCTTGATAGCTCGTGCCGTCAAGCTTCAAAGCTGTTGACCTAACCATAGGTGGCACACTGGATCGCTAGCTATAGCTCAAGGAGTGTCTGATTACGATCGGTTGATGCTTCAGCAAAGGTATCTTAGTGGGACTCCATAACAACATAGCATCTGGATCAAGAGAGCCGTATCCCTTCGTTGCGATCCTGGGCAACTAACATCCACGGTTGTAACATAGCATTTTGTTAGTGGGTTTTCCAGCCGCGGCTCCTTACGAGCCTTCTTGTCTTCCTCCCCTCATCAGCTCGTTACCTTTCCCTTCCCTCTTGTTACCTACCTTTTGCTTCTCACCACCACACCACCGTACTCTACCTCCAACGTACCAGACTACAGGTTCTTTCTACAGCAGAGCCTCACGGTCACCTTCGTATCTTTTCAAAGCCCGTATTCAGCGGCTTGTCAGTCTTTGGGCTCACCATCTGCCTCCTAGCCACCAACTGACCGAGTGGTGAGGGAGACAAGTTCAGCGACGTGTTATTTTCCTCCCTCTCGACGGCATTCATCATTCTGTCAGAGTATGGTTAGATCAGGCGCAACGCATTCACTCGGCACTTCTCTTACCCTCCCTTGACTCTCCAAATGACTTAAAGAAGGACGCCCTTCTTCCAGTTCAGACCTCAAATGCCAAGCAGCCACTCGTTTTCGCAATGGCATCCCTCAAGCGAATAATCATAAACGCCCTCAAATCGCTCTCGCGTGGTAGGTCCTTCCTGCAAGCCTTGCTTGCCTTTTGGATCAGCCCAAAGTCCGACCAAACAAAAGTCAAACAAACCAAGGCATTTCAAAGGACTAGGGAGGAGTTTCTCAAAGAGGCCAAGGAACTCCTTCTCGGACCAATCGGCAGCAATCGCTTCCCGCGAGACGAACATTCTTTGATCATACCAAACAACAGCGATACAAGCCCAAACCCAGACGACCCTCTTTTGTTGCTCTCCAAAAAGCTCAAGGCACAATTCCGAGAAGGGTTACAGACCAACCCAGCATGTATGCTTCCCTCTTACAACCACCAACTGCCTGGCGGACACGAACGTGGCCAGTATCTGGCGGTTGACATTGGTGGTTCGACACTTCGCGTTGGTCTGGTGGATCTGAAGGGCCGAGGAACTGCAGACGATGGCGACAGTACCATTGTTCATATGGACAACTATACGATAGAGAGAAATGTTCGGCTGCTTGCAGGGGCAGATTTCTTCAAGTGGATGACATGGAAGATAGAGACAAGTGTGAAGAAGGCGATCGACGCCGGGCACATTTCGAGAGAGGGATATGAATCGAGAGACCCAATGCCCATGGGACTGGCGTGGAGCTTTCCTCTAGAGTATGTTATGCACTTCACTTTTCTTTCATCCCAAGATCAGCCAACTAACAACACGACAGGCAAACATCACCCAACGGAGGAAATATCTGCCCCATGGGCAAGAGTTTTCTTGCATGTGACGGACTGATCGGACAGGACCTAGGCGCCACCTGTAACAAGATTCTCCAAGAACTCGAAGTGAACGTCGAGGTAGTCTCCATCGTCAACGATTCCAACGCCACCTTGCTTTCATCAGCATACCTCAACCCATCGACCCGCTTCGGGCTGATTCTTGGCACGGGTGTAAACATCGCCGCCTACCTCCCGGTAAATCTTGTTGGAAAATCCAAGTTCGGAGAAAGACCTGCCAGTTGGTACGAGCAAGCGAGCCACGTCATGGTTAACACGGAGTTGGGCATGTTCGGCCGTGGAATCCTCCCGCTGACGAGATGGGACATGATTCTGAAAGCTGCTCATGAAAGACCAGACTTCCAGCCACTTGAGCATCTGGTCAGTGGGTACTACCTCGGTGAAGTCTTCCGGATCGCCTTGACGGAGGCTATCAAGACAACTGGTGTGATGGGAGGAGAAATACCACCGCTGCTGTTGGAAGCTTACTCCATGGATACCGAGACCATGTCGTTGATGGTAGAGTAAGCTACCCCTCCCCTTTTAGTTATCTGTTTACCCTCAGGTTGCTAACACAATGCAACGAATCAGTGGACTAGACTCCGGAGGCAAAGCCAACGCAGTCTTTTCAGAGCTCTACTGCCTACCACCAGGTATTCCTAGCAATGAGGACATGCGATTCATGCAGCAACTAGCGGGTTACATAGCTCAGCGGTCGGCTTCCATCGTCGCTGCTTCGTTGTTTGCGCTGTGGGAGCTAAAGAATAAGGCCGAACAAAAGTTTTTGGACGAACTTGAGCCTGAGTCACCGTTCAGCGAGGAGACAGCAGTAGAGTTAAAGATAGAGCGGACCACGGTAGGGTATACCGGGTCGGTTTTGACATATTTTCCCGATTACAAGGAGACATTGCAAAGGTATTTGGACCAGCTGATGATGTCTTCGGGGCACGACCTGAAGGAGCGGAGGATAGACTTGGTTCAGGCGAAGGAAAGTTCACTGCTGGGGGCGGCGGTGTCGTTGGCGGGTGTTGTGGAGGAGGAGGAGAGGATGAGGATAGATGAGAAGGGGGTGGCGTAAATCTTCTTGACGTTAGTTATATCATCCTCTGTTGATCCCATTCGATTATTCTACCATCAACAAATATGATCAAGTCATCGTCATAAGCTCTTCGAGTTTCCTGTGACCATATCGTCGCCAAATCCACCAAACACCAATTTCCAATTGACACTGTGTTCGTCGGGACCCTAGACTCCACTCTTAGCGGGAAGAAGTCTCCACTTGTCCCGTCTGGGGTTCATCGCTTCTTCATCCCGTCTTCTCTTCAAAAGCTCAACATGCCATTGAACGCTCGTCAGTCTGTTATGAGCAGAAAGATGGCTTCCGACAACAAGGTATGGGGCATGAAACGCGATTGACTCTGATGGCGAAAATATGAGGGGTCACAGAGCGTCAGTGTAACCTGACTCTCTAGGGTTGTTTGGCAAACGGCACATCTAACCCCCAACAGCGGACAGTGTCTTGGCAGTCAATATTCTGTACGACGCTACCATGGCCTCGCCACTTGGCCTCTTACTGAACACTATAACTGCTGCAGATACAGTTGATCACAGCCTCTCTGCCTGGCCTCGCTGACATCCGACTGGATCAGTTGGTACAAGCCGACAACCATAATACCACCACACTCTTACCCGTCCCGTCGCAACCCATTCCACCTCGACTGATCACACGGCGCAATCTCGACAAGAACCTTGATATCCTTCTACACTCCCAATGATAGCAAGAGTCCCGTCTCTCGCCATCGCCGACCAACAAGTCCAGGCCTCGGTTCCCTCAGCCTCAGCCTCAGCCGATTGAACGGAGGACATCGAGAAACAACCCCGGACAACGGACACACCACATCATGTGTTTCCGAAGCGGCAAGGCATAAGCGACACCGTTATCCGGGATCTCTTCCGCCAGATCAACACTCGAATTAGCTAGCTGTCGTTAGTCGTTACTGCGATCGACACACGAGCACCGATATCGAATCCGGCCAATCTCTACCCGTCTGTTACACCACGACGATGCAATGGCCAGCTTCAACTCCATACCACAGCTCCCCAGTGGCGCAACTGCCAATACCGCCGACGCCCTCGGGCTGAACGCCGCTGGTCAACCCATGGGCATGGGAATGGGAATGGGCATGGGCGATCCCTTTGGCTTTGACGAAGCGCTTCTGTATGTCATGTCACCACCTCAACACCACCAGCAATCGCAAAACTAACCTCCTGATCCCAATCCACAGTGATGTCAATTCCGATCTCCACGCCGGAATCCCCTTCACCCCATCCGCCTACGACTTCGACAACTTCACCTTCGAAGATCCCTTCTCCACGACATCCTACCCTCCCATCCCCGGGCACTCGCAAGGGCACAGCCACGGCCACACGGCTTACAACCTCCCATCCGTCGGGGGCCCCATCGTCGGCGCCGTCGCAGCCGAAGCCGAAGCCGCTCTCAAAATAACCACCAGCGAAGTCGACTCCCCCTCCGACCTCCTCGACAACAAGCTCCTGGGCTTCAGCCCGCCCATCCCCTCGGGTCTGGCAACCCTCGTCGACTCTGAAACCGGCCGCTTCGCCGACCTTAACATGACCGCCGAGCTATACGGCATGTTCTTCGTCGCCGAGGACGTGTTCGCCAGCAACACGCCGGAGCAGGGCCAGGCACAGCACCCCGGCGCCAGACCTTTGGAGTTGACGTGTTATCGAAGGAATCTATGGCAGTGCACAGGGCAGGTTACCCTGCCTAGACATGCGTTGCATTGCTCGCTTTTGATAGATGGGGAGCAGGGTGGTGGAGGGAGACAGGTGCCGATAAAAGAGTTGTGGGCGTCGATTACGGCTGTGGAGAGTATTGAGGGAAAACAGACGGAGATTATCAGCATCCCTTGGAAGAGCAGTAATCTTGCTTTGGCGGCAGGAAATGGACAAGGAGGACAACAAGCCCCAGGACAGCAGGAGGAACCATCGAAAACAGCGGCGACCCCGCCGAAGCAGTTACTCGACCTATCAGCAGGGCAGGAGGTAGATGGGAGCGGGAATCGAGTGTCGATACCGGTGTCGTGGAAGCGGTTGCAGTTTAAGCATGCCACGGCGAATAATGGACGGCGGAAAGGGTTGCAGCAGCATTATGTTGTGCAGATTAACTTGTTGGCGAAGACAAGCGAGAGCGGGGAGAAGTTGATCAAGTTGGCGGAGATTCAGTCCGGCCCGGTGATTGTGAGGGGGAGGAGTCCGAGGAATTTTGATAGCAGGAGGGATGTTCCGTTGACGGGCGATCGGAAGGGGATGTTGCAGCGGACGAGTACGGAGGGGTCTGTTGGTGTTGGTGCTGGCGGGAACGGCAGCAATGGGAAACAACAACTGCAAACGCAACAGCAACAGCAACAGCAACAACAACAACAGGGTAGTATGGATAGATCGGAAATGCTCCAGAGGTATCACTCCTTAGGGAATCAGGTGTGTTTCCACTGCCCCCCTCCTCCGGTACTTTTTCCATCCCCTTCCTCTCCCCATCATCACGTACTAACTAACTCCCGTCCGTCCAAAGCCATCATCAGACTGGTCCACCTCAACCCCCACCCCTCAATCCTTCAGCACCTCACCCAACCCTCAACAGCAACAACACCCCAACAAGAAACTAGCCATGTCCTCCGTTTCTCCAAACCCCGGCTCCCGACCACCAATACCATCGTGGGGGTCTTCCTCCTCCTCAGACGTCAACAACAACAACAATAATAACACCCAAAACAACGGCCCGCGAAGAAACCTGACCCCCACAGCTACTACCCACAAGACTCACCACCGCAGCACCTCTTCCACGACTTCAATACCGACGATAATACCGACTGCTCTGCCAATAAGTCTGTCTCTATCGGAGGACGAACAGCAGCAGAGGAGTAGTCCGCCTATGATTAGAGCGAACTCTAGTTCGGCTGCTGCTGGTGATAGTAGCCCACTGTATAACAAGCTAGGCGGCGCTACTGGGTTGAAGAAAGAGTCTTCTTCTTTGTCTGGTGGGAAAGGAGGTGCTGGTGCTGGTGCTGGTGCTGGTGCTCGTGCTGGTGTTGGTTTGGGACTTGTTGGTTCTGGGTCAGGGACGGCGGCGGGAGGACTGACGCACGCGGCGAAGAGTGAGAGCAACCAAAGTCTTGGTCAGAACCAGAACCAGAAGGAGAACGTGGGAAGTCCGTCGTCGTTGGAAGCAGCCGACCTTTTATACGAGTATTTTCCGCTAAGTCTAGACGATTGGTTAGTACTTCGTGGTATTCCATTCCTCCTTTTCTTCCTTTTCCTTTTCTCCCTCCTTCTCTCTCCCTCTCCCTTACCCGTCCTTACCTACCTGCCTTACTCTTTCTTCTTCTACCACATACAGCCTCATGATTATAACTTCTTCGCTATTTCTGGGATACTAAAGCGAGTATCATATGCTAACCTTGGTGTTTTTGATTTTTTTTTGATTTTTGTGAAAACAGGATGCCACCAGTAGACGCAGTCTACCGTCCCCACGTCGTGCACCACACCATCGTCCCGCCGGAAGTCAAGGCGCAGCAGACCAAGAGTAAGACGAAGAGGTATTTTGCTGCGGAATAACCTGGCACACCCCCTTCACCTAAAGCTACTGTTATGGATTGTTGTTTTGGTGTTTTTTTTTTTTGGGGAAGCGGGTTGGTGCCGCCGTTGTTTGGTTTAGGACTGGAGTTTTGGGGGGGCTACTACTATTAGGGATATATCATTGTATACCTTTACTGTTGGAAAATTTTCTTGTTACGGGTTTATGTTTTGGGAGAGATACCTAAGTAATTGAATGTCATGGAATAGATGAATAGATGGCGATGTTGATGGGTTACCCTATCATCGGAGGTGGAATATAGGTAGGGTATGCTGCTATATATATCTAAACTTCCGGGAAAATGGTGATACTTACCTTACCTTCCGTTCGTCGACCAGTTATAGACAGACATCATCACCTTATGAGATACAAGAGGTACCTTACCCGTTGGGGAGTAGGTATTGGAGCTGGGTGATTGCATGGCTGGTCTTAATCATACAGCTTCGTTTCTTTAGAAAGGTAGGTAGTTAGCATTAGATAATGCTGGTCATGCATATACTGAACAACAATGATGGTTCCCGTCCGCTGGATCATGCTTGAACAAAACACGTTCTTGTTCTCCCATTACAACACGCCATCCCCAACTCATAAAGGTATAGCTCATTCCTCTCCCCATCAATCGCTAAACTTGGTAAAACAACTCAGGACCATGCTGCGGAGTGGTCCGCTTTCCCTTGCTCGATCTACCCCTGGACCAATTCCTACCGTCCTTCGCTGTCGTTTGAAAATGTTACCTAGACAGACAAAATAGCTATCCAGTAAAGAAGTTGAAACTCAAAAGGTATTCATGTCGTATCATCATCATCTCATCCCCGCCATACTATCCATGTTCATCCCACCTACGACCACTTAGGCTCGTCACTCTCCCCCTTAGGGGTCGAGACAGCATTCCGGTCAGCAAACGGATCGTTCTCGTCCTCATCGGCCTCACTATCCTCGTCATCAGACGGTTCCACCCGTCTTGTAGGAGGCTTCAACATTGACGGCTTCGAAGCTGCAGACGGTCGCGGAGGCGGCGCAGGACGAGGAGGCATCGGCGGCGGACTCGCGGGGGTGTTGGTGATGCTCAACCCAGACATGCCAGCAACGGGGGCGCGGGGACTGCTGGGTGCGCTGGCGCCGGATTCTTTGGCTTTGGCGGCCTTTTCGGTGGCCACTGGGAGATTGTTAGTTAGTGAGAATATGAGAGGAAGGGCAAGTTGGACATACTCCGATAAAGATGTGCTTGCTCAGCGAGATCATCGTCCGAGTCGCTGTCCGCGTCAATAGAGCGGTCCAGCTGCTCAAAGGTCATGAGTGCTTGGACGAGTTCGTCATTGGCGTGTAGAAGACTTCCAAGCCACTGTTCGGATTCGACGTGTTGGATCTATGTCTGTTAGCAACCCGTTCAGGTGTGGTCAAGMGACAATGTCACATACATATCTCAAGATGTTCCTTCTAAGCCTTTTGCACTTCTCGAAACGCTCCACTGCAGTTGAGTTCTCCGAAATGCGCTCCTTCTCTCTATTGATGGATTGCAAAGTGTTCATCAGGTTCGTGGAGGCAATGGACGCCTCGGCGATAGTCCTAGTCATTTGATCCTTCTCGGCTTCGAGGTTGAACGGCCTGTGTTTCTTGGATTTGCTGCTCTTCTTCGACTTGTCCTTAGCGGATCGACTTGAGGAGTGAGCATGGCCGCTGGAACTGGACATCGTCGGCCTACGCGATGACGATGAAGATGGCTGTGCGGTTGATGAGCTGGCCTGGGCAGTTGAGGTGCTTGCCGATGCTTGGCGTTCCTCCTCCTCGTCCTCGCCGAAAGGGTTCTCGGTCTCCTTAAGTACCTTGGACCTCTCTTGGGTGACGACCTGCTTGCGGCGGGGAAGTTCCTGGAGTAGTGTGAGCATGACGGGCAGACATGAAGTGTAGACTGTAAGGGCCTTACCTTGTAGAGGTTCGCGACGCGCTCCATACCGGGAGTGCTCTTGTAGGCAGTCCAGCTGCGAAACATTTCGGAGCACTTCTTCTTCACCAAGGGATCCGAGAGCTCGGCAGTACCACAGAAGCGCAGGCGCTCAAGGAGGGGTTCATCCGCAAAGGAGCGCTGGAAGCGGGCACCCGCATTCTGGATCAGAGCATCGAGGATGGTCAGGGCTCGGAGCTGGCGATGCAGGTTTCCATATTTGAGTTTCTTGCGAATGGCACGGGCTGCCTCAGTCGGACCGGAAGCCTGGAGGTTGATGGCTTCGATGAGCTCGGGAATACCGCCGAGATCGTCTTCGGCGTATGTTTCACTCGTCAATCGTTCGATGTCGACCGTGACAGCCGTGTAGGGTTTCTGTTCTGGTCTGTTAGCGAATGTATGGGACGCAGCTATTTAGGGCACCTTGGTCGTGTACCGAGGAAGAGAACATTGTATCGTGAAGTAGCGCGAGGCCGATTGTCTTGGTTGCTTCGTCGTAAAGAATAAAGCTCGAGAAGATGGAAGTCGAGAAAGCCGCGCAGTCGTATCGATCGATGCCGCGACAGTTGTGGTGGAGGTAGAAGAGCGGGAGCTAAGTCAACAGTCGCGTCGACTTGGGTGTTTGTTGTCGTCAGATGGGCGCAGTCGCAGTCGCTAACAATGGCCTGACCAGGCAAAGTGCAATTAGTGAAAGTCAAGGAAGCTCTCGTCGTCCCCTCGTTTGGGAAAGCGCCATCTGTCGAGGCAAGCGCGATAAGATAGCAGCAGCAGTCGTGCCTGCTCAGCGGTGATGTGATGCTGTGATGCTCTGATGCTTTGACGAGGGGCGGCTGATGTAGGAGCGAACAATGGCGGGGTACAGGGAGCTTGAATTCATGTGACGCCGTGAAACCGGATTCCGTCGCGCCCAGTGTTTCTTTCGACACCCTTCAAACAAACAAAATCACCGCAGTGTCACCAACAGGAGATTTGTCTTCATGGAGAAACCTAAATGCGCCTTCAACAATGGGATAAAGATGCAAAGAAGGGGGAACTTGGAAGTTTCAAACGGCGCGACAACATTCCATGCTTCGTTGACAATGCCCCGGTCGCCGGTCCTTGGCGCTCAACTTTCAGAGCACAAGCTCCCTACAAATCTCGGCCCGGTGCCGAATTGTGGGGCTCCGGTTCGCTATGATGCGGGGCCGGATTACTTGGCATCGTCACCCTCGCTCCGGCTGCCCGCCAGCTGCCTTCAAGGTGCCCGCCGGGGACGTCCCGAATAGGAAAGTACGACTTATACATCTATCAACTTGACGACTCGCACTTTCCAATTTTCAAGGACAGAAAAAAAATTCGAACAACTGTCTCTGCAAGTCCTCTTCGATGGTCGTCCCGCCTCCCTACCATCATGTCCTCTTCGTTTCAGCACCGGTTTCCCACCCGGTCCCCGATCCCGAAAGGCCAATCGTACCCCAATGGCTTCGACCACGACAGCACCGTGACGCTCCCAAACTTTCATCAGTATTATTAGTCTTGGCTTTTGTAACCACACCCAGTCAGACATTCCCTTGTCTCTCCAAGAACCAGACAGACACAGACACAGAGCCCAAGTGTAGTCCTGGATATGATGGACCCTTCGAGTGCGGCAACTGTCGATGCTCCGTAAGTCCATTTATCCACATCATGTCTTGGACGGTAATACTAACTTGTCTTTTTCCAGTCATGATGTGCCCTCGCTTTCAACTAACACAACCATTCCGGCCAATGATCCTGCACCGGTCAACTCCAACGGCATGGACGGGCCAGGAGCACTTCCATCAGAGCTTTACCATCCGGCTACTTCATCTTCCCTGAAACACAGAAACACCGATGGGGACTGCCCAAGGGGCAAGAGAAGAGGACATGCATTCCCATCTCTCGAAACATTCTCGGACTATCCTGGTTATGGCGACAATGTCCCGGTTGGGTATTCATCATGGGAAGAAGGCGATACCCAAGAACATATGCATGCGGACACCATGTCCTTTGACCAGGAAGGCTATTACTCCCCCCCATACTCCAAATCAGAGCTATTAGAGCTGTGTGCCAACAACCCACGGGCCGATAGAGAAGATTGTGAAGAAACGGATGCTTCCTTTTTTAGCAGAGCCATGATCTTTGACTCACTTACGGGTGGCGATCCGATGGCTTACACCGGCAAACAGGACGTCTTCATATATCACAATGTATCTATCTGTGATAATGTGCTGACCAAGGAGTGCGAGGACTCGTCCATTGACAACCAATCAGCGACCGCTGACGAGTACTCGATTGCATCGTCCGACGAAGACGCGATGATGAAGCTGGCAGACTCCTTGGTTGAACCCGTCGTGCAAATTCCGCCATCCAGTGTCATCAAAGCCATTGAGGGGGGCTCTACACCTGAAATATTTGATCCAAGTCTACAGAGATCAACGCCACGCAACAGTCCCAGGAGCAGTTTGGGGCCTATTGAGGACAACCAGGCTGCTGACGCCGAAGACCTGATGGACAGTGACATTGATTGGGAAGAGGTTTTCCAACACCTGCCCGCTGGTTCCAAGGATTCCTCTGCTTCTCAATTTCTGGGGTTTCTCAATAACACTAGCCAGCCGCTTGATCGTGCAATCGAATGGATGCAGTCTCGATCAATCAGCCCACCCAAGTACCAACCATTCACTAGGCCAGCCTTCCCCTGCCCGTCGCGGATCAAGTCCCCCGTCGAGGGATTATCAAATACCAATGTCCTGAGAACATGCTTCCGCCTGGGTTCCGTTTTCAAGGAAGTGGCTCAATGCTTCAGACGGGACCAAGAGGTGACCTTTGAGCTTTTTGCCAGGGTATCCTACTCCTCAAGGGAAAAGGGCTCGCGGGTTCAACACTTTCAGTTCATTGATCTTTTCGAGGAGCAGCCTCCACATCTATCGGGCGTCCTGACTAGGTGGAAGAACGACAGTCTGGTGGAAAAGGAGACCGCCAGGTTCCTCGACGAAACAAACAACAAGATGTGCCGTTGCATGTGTCGACCAAGAAAGGCCAAAAAGCCTGAGATTGGTTGGGACCTCGAAGTGCTGCGTATCAGAGTCACCGATTGGAACGAGATCGAGAGTGTCAAGAGCGTTGTCTGCTACGAATGACCGACATGGATATCTCTGCAACTACGGAAGATTGTTGAAGATTTCAGGGTCAACTCACGGCGTTGTCAAGCCACTATTGTATCTTTGTTGCGAAAGACTGATGGGACTGCTATATGTGTTTTACTGGTCTGCGTACTGGTATCGGCCAGGATCATGTTGAAAGCTTCTCGCGGTGAGCATTTGTATTGATTTTGTAAGAGGGAATTAATCAGTCATTTGCTCCCTGCCCTCTACCCCTCGGCATCGGGACATATCAGAGCACGTTGGAACGCAAGTAGGCGTATTGGTAGTGAGTAATCATCGCAAAATGACGGACCAAGATTGTGGAATGTGAAGCTGACATCACTCCTTCAGATAAGAAGTGCCATATAGATACGTCTGGTTCCCGAGTCTGCGCTTTTCTGGTCTCCAATCTCTGCTTGAACGTGATCTTCCTTGTAATCCATTCATTCAGTCTATTGTTAGTCAAACTCGCCAGAAAGATGCGCTTGAGTCGTCCCAACTGTTGACCGCCCATATCGACCTTGATGTCTCTTCTGGACGGCTGTTTGCCAGGGTGAGGAGGAAGCAAACAAACATACGGCTGTTCATTCATCCCATTTTTAATGCAGCTGAGGAAGAGAATCTTAGCCAAGACTCGCAAGAATTGGCTCTGGCACAGTAGTTAAGTCCCATACTCTTGTTAGCAAGCTCTTGCATAACTCACGCATATGGTCACTAACCACTGAAGTATTCATCCAACAAATCGCAGCGAGGCTGATGTTGTCCGATGTCCATATATCTCTCCTTCCATCCAGGATCACGGTACAGAGGGATCTCTGAATTTCCAAGAAGTAGGCATATCTTTCGTCTGTTCTCCTTCCGCTGACTAGACGTTTGTGCTGATCATCCTCCAGACTGTTTTTTCCATGGCAGTTGAGGGGTATATAAACGGCTCCTCGCCCTGCAACTTTGGATCCTTTTCTTTCCTCCCTCATCCTCTCACAGCAACCGGTCAACCATCTCTCAGATTATCTCCCTTCATCTTTCAGATTCTTCCGTTCAGATTCGATTTCAAAGTCAGGCATCACATTCGGTGTCCCCAGTAGTTTCCTGCTCCCACATCTATCGGCCCGGTTTCTACCATGGATGTCCCCATCAAAGAAGTGCGGTCCTCGACAGCAGAAGCAATTTCCAGTGACATCGTCACTACACCTCCCACAGAAGCTATCTCGGACACTTCCCAGCGGTTTTTGGGTTACGGCAAATTTCTTCCCTTTGCGTGGGACAGCTGTTCCAAGGACCTGCTGCGGTCTCGCTTATCTATTAAGCAACAGGCTGTCGAGGATGCCTTTCACCATGCAAAGTTCATTTGTCAGGCAATTTCATCAGTCTTGCGTAATAAAGAGTCAGTGATCTTCAAGGAACTGTTTGACCAAGAGATAGTTGCTTGGATGGACGAGATATGTAAGTCAAATTCCTTCGTTTGAAAATTGCAGAGACTAACATATAGCAACAGTTCAACTCGAAAAAGCTCATAAGGAGTTTGAGGTGTTGGTGGGCGTCACAGGCGTCACAGGCGCTGGCAAGAGCACAGTTCTGAACATGCTCCTGGGCATGCCGGAGCTCCTACCTTCCAGCAACTCGGAAGCCTCGACATCTTCAGCTTGTCGAGTCTCCTGGAACCACGACGATGACCTTGAGCACAGGTTCACTGCCGTAGTGGCCTTTCGCAAACAAGAGGACGTCCAACGAGAGCTGGAAATGATATACGAAGCGCTTGATGAGTGTCGCAAGATGGAGGAAGCTTGCGCAGATGATGAAGAAGAGTGGTTCGTGCAAAAGGCGGAATACGAGAACACCGTTAAAGAGGGACTGCAGAAGATTCTGGCTGTTTGGGGCAAGGAAAGAGAAGAAGTGGAAATGCTTTCAGCCGAAGACCTTTTCACATCCAATGAGGATGTTCTGTCAGTTCTCGGTACCACCAAGCGTCTTCAAGCTGCAGACAAGGAAGAGTTTGCCGAGATGATCAAGCCATACCTTGATTCATCAGCGACGACTGAGGGCTACCAGGCTTGGCCTTTGGTTAAGGAAGCCAGGATTTTCGTCAAAGCGGATATCCTCAGACACGGAATTGCCTTGGTCGACCTTCCAGGACTGTCTGATGCCGTCGAGAGTCGTGCCCAGGTTGCTGAGCGTTACAACCAGCGGATCGACACAACCATAATCGTGACACCATCTGTTCGGGCAATTGATGAGAAAACAGGCTTCCAACTGATGAGCAAATATCAGACTCTCAGAATGAAGCTCGACGGCAAGCTTCAGAAAAACAGATCATGCATTGTGGCTTCGCAGATGGACATTATCGACTGTGATGTATTCAGCAGAAGCACTCCAGAAGCGAGAAATCAGGCAAGCTTGAAGGAGGACATTAATAAATTTTTATAAACCTAATCGGACGAGGATAGTTGACGCTAGAGTTGGGGTAGGAGTGGTTGAAGTTTAGAAAGTAAGGGAGAGGGAGAGTAATTTAATTGTAAATAGCTTTAAAAATTAGAGAAAGAAGTAATCATAAAGCTAATGCGGACCGCGGATAAGCGAAAGAAAATAATCTTTTTTACTTAGTAAAGAAAAAGATTAGAAGACGTACAACTTAAAATAAAGATAGAATAAATAATTAAATATCTTATAAAAATATCCATAAATGAAATTAATTATAAAGCATTTTAATAAAGTATCTTCGAAAAATCTATTAAAAATTAAATTAATGAGCTAACTAGTAAATCGCTTCCATTTTATAGTATTGGTTACTGCTTGATGGAATGAGTTGAATTGTCCTCTCTTCCTTCTTTTCTAACCTTTCTATTATTCTTTTCTTCTTATATCCATCAATATAGTTATCTAATTAGGTCTATTAGGGTAGGTAGGCAATTATTCATCCAAATAATCCACATAACTATTTATCTTCTAATCCTCCTATGACTATTGATTAATATCAGCTGACTAGTTCCTGCTAATCTTGTAACCACATCTCTGATCTATACGTATCATAGAAAAAAAAGTCGGAAAAAGATAAGGCATACTACCACAAATTAATATCCCTTAGAGGTTTAACTATAAAATTAAGGACGTATCTAACTAGCGTATTAATAAAGAAGGGTAACTTCCTTCTCCTATCATATACGTAGAGAAATTGAATAAAATTATTAAAATCGATATAATTATTAGTTTACCCAATCTTCTTAAAATATTTATAAAAGGTAATTATACGAAGGCAGCTAATCTTAGTAGCTAATTTTATTTTATTTTTTAGGAGGCGCTTCCATTTATCCTACTCCTTTTATTACGCTGTCTAATAATTTTTAATAGTAGTATTAATAGCCTTTAATTATTTCTTCCTAATAACCATTTACTTAACTTACTCTTTAACCTCCTATCGATATTGTACTTATTTAACGGCAATATTATTTATAAATTCGCCTTCTAATTTAACATACCTTCTTCTAATTTTCTTAGTATTAAGGGCTTCTTGTGACGAACGGCAGTCTGATCTGCCTAAATAAGATAGCTGAAGGAAGTAAACTATCAGGTGCAGTTCGATGAAGCTAAAAGGTTTACAACAAGTATCACTATATGTGTCTCTGATGACGATGGTCTATTGACTACTGTCGAACTATCTCGCTAGCTAGGTTCTCCAAGTGCCTTCTTATATCTCTGCCATAGACTAGGACCCGAGTGTCCTTAGACTCTTGATATTGTCCTAGCTCACAGCGTAAGCCCTCATAGTCTATGAGCCCTCTAGTCTTTTGTCCTACTGGCTTCTATGGTTACACTGTCCTGCCTCTGTATAGCTGTTGTGTCCTAGTGGCTTGGTTGACCTGTGTTACTCGCTTAAGTTCGTAACACTTCTAACTATTTCCTCCTTTTAAAACCAAATTCTACTAAATAATAATAGTCAAAATATCCTTAATAAAAACCAACTTCTATAACCTTAAATACTATATGGGTTAATAAGCTATAATTCTTAATAACTATCTTAATATAATTAAAACCTTCCCTAGCAACTACCTAATAGCGGGTATTATTTAATAATATATTATAGTAAGCTACTTTATTTATTTAATTCGCCTTTTCTTAAAGTGCGTTAATAATATAGTCAGAGTTAGGAGAGTAAATATTAGGCTTTTCGAACCTAGAGATTATATTACGTATTTTGACCTCCTAATTTATAATATTTTATTATAAATTAGAATCTTAAAATATAGAGCAATAATGAGAAAGGGAAAATATACCTATAAATTACATACGAATTACTTACAGTTTATATTTAATTTCCTTTTACAAATATATTCCTTAAACTTTCGTTAACATATTACCTTTAATAGTTAAAAGACGCCTATATTTATAAGCTATAGGAAGTAGGAAGAGTAAAGGGGTAAAAAAAGAATTAAAATATCGTACTATAAATAATACTTATAAAAGTCCAAATTATAATAATTTACAAAAACATCTAGTATTAACAATTAATATATATTAATTTATAAGGGTATTATACTGCAAAAACGAAATTATTTAATTTAAATCGTAGTAAGAAAGGTCCTCTTCTTTATTATACCCCTCCTCATTATACCTAAACTATTTTATAAAACCTATTTCTAACTGCCTCTCTTTTACCTTAATATAATATTACTATAACTATTAGTCAAAATAAACTATCTACTCTAGTATAATCTCCATATTATTAAACGTAGTATCTAATCGAGTAAAGCACGCCTCTAAATAGAAATTATTATTAACTATATTTTCTAATAATTATATTTTAAATATTGAAAAGATAGGAATATACTCGCTGATAGTATTCCTTGTACTAATAAAGGTAATAGATTTACAATTAGCGAAATTAAATACTTTTAATTATTAAAACGTATAATTAATATATTATTACTACCCCATATTATCTTATTACTTTTAAGGGAGGGATACTAATATACTTCTTTTTCAAATACTGTCATAGGATTAGACCTCTGTGACTGTCGTACGTGATTGTCATTATAGCTCACCACTATGTGACATTCACATGCTTGTGCAGGCTGCAGCTGCTTCTAAGACTGCTGCAGCCTCATTGGCCAAGTCCTCCCAGCTCTACATAGCTGGGACCCTACTTAAGGCCAGTCCTCTGTGCACAGCTTACGACTGTTCCCTTTCTCCTTCGTACAATTACACATAATCACATCTACACCCATCCTTTGCCCATGATAAATACTTTATAATTAAGACCTCAATATTCGCCGCGAATATAATTATATAATACTCTACCTTATTGATATTCTAATAGAACGAAATAATAATTTTAAATTTATTAATAATAGACGAAAACTGCTCAAAGAATAATTTTATATATTTGATACGCTATTTAATAAATATACAGCGAATTTTTACTAGCTTAATCCTCGTTACCTTATATTAAAGATAATCTTTGTTCTAACGAATATATTAATTATAAGAGACTTTAGAGGTTATTCTGTAATGAACGTACAATCGATTAGCTACGTTAATTATTAGATTTCAATTAGGGAATAATTTTAATTCAATTAATTATATTAAATATCCATCAAAAGTATTATTTTTAATAATTATTAAAAATATCAGTCTCCTCATATTACGTAAGTTAAACGTAAATACCACCGTCTTTATTAATACCTTTATATATTTTTTAAATTATAATTCACTATATTTAAATATCTTCGAGGCGTCGCATAAATTAAACTCCTTCTTTAAGCGCTTCTATATAGATATTTTAATTATTAAGTTATAATATCAAATGCGGGCAGCGATTAATTAGCACGCTGTACGTATATTAGGGGTCTCGTGCTCTAAGGTTGCTATATCGATTAAAAACGATAAAAATGCAATAAAAGACAATATTACAGTTAATAATAAATATCTAATTAAAAAATCGAATCGATGCGAGTCCAAATAGTAAAGTACGGAAAATAGTAAGAATATGTGGTGTGGTTTTCATTTTAGTGTAGTTTGCTAACAAAATAAAATAGGTCTATATTGCTATATATGCTAAGACTGTCCGGCGATTTTGAGCTATCCGGCGATTTTGTAACCCACTCTCTATAAGAGAGTGGGGATGAGTGAAAAAGGCCACCCTATCTCCACGGGTAACAGGGCGCCAATGGCGGGAGGTGAGTGCCCTGATGACCCCTGTGACTGCCTGTTCCGCTACGTCATACAGGACATCCCCACACGCTAAACTGCATCGGGATTAGGTCCGCTATCGGCCCTCCTCTGTTTGTGCCTGGGCGGTGATCTTTTTCTGGTTCTCTGCGACCTTCTTTCAACCTACGCGAAGGTTGGACCAGTCATTATCAATGTCCCCCTCTTTGGCGGTGGTGATGAATCCCCATCCTTATGAGTCTTGATCAACCAAATCATTGCTGGCACTTCGGACAGTATCTGCGCGGTATCGTCCTCTTCAGCTCGTCCTCCTCCTCGCCCTCCTCCTCGCCCTCCTCCTCGCCCTCCTCCTCGCGTGCCTCTCGCAAACGAAGCTGCGAACGGAAGATCTCAACGGCTAGACGCAGTGCCACCCACACCTCTTCCTCAATCCAGGACGTGATCCGAAATACAACCCGCGAATGTTGTACTCGATAATGCTTGAACACCCCTCGTGATACGCGAGTTGCTTTCGAGGTGACAACACAAAATCCAATCTCCTCAAATCTCCCGCCAGAGGGGAGTTCTGCCAACCATGTTTGCCGGTCGAGATATACGGCGGTGATTGGTTCCCGGGCATGAACCAGCTTTCGGAATTGTATTTGCCCAGCTCGCCCAGGGACAAGGATGGCGGCCGCCTACCACTTGAATATTGAAGTATGTTTGTAGCGTCGCGTTGCAGCCATCCAAGAGACGTTCGTTGCGGTGGACGAGCGCAAACTTGGCAAAATGCCTGATCAACAGACCTGGGATGGTACCCTGCTGGAGTCTTTTCTGCGTTCGACAAGGTCCCTCAGCTGGACACAACGAACACAGACAAGATGGCCAGAACGCTTGGTCGCAAGTGGAAATGGAAAACACCCGACCCACCATCATGAACAGAAAAGGTGGGAGATCCTCCGATTGGGTTGCCGTCTTGTCCTTGATCCTGGCAGTATTGTTGCTGTCAAGTGGCCTCCCTACCCAGGCTTCGATCTTCCACCGTACCTATCCGCGCGGGGAGCTGGGATGGTCGTGTGTTTATCCAGGGAGGATGAGATGGGTATAGATACCAAGCCTCTCCCAAAGAGAGGGGATGAACGGTGTTCTTGATCGACGTTGTCCCAAGTCTTCTTCTTCAAGGGTATGTAGGAACATGCTCTCCTGAGACATCCCTTCTCCAACTCAGACCTCCACTCACACAGCCCAGGCACAGGTAGATAGCATCGCAAGATGCCTTACTACCAACAACACCGCCGCGGCGGCATGGCGCCTCCCAGACGCCTCATAACCATCGCTGTCTCCGTCGTCTCCTTCTTCATCCTCGCCGCTCTCGCCATCGCCCGGTTTGGCCCCTCCTCCGAGCTGCACGCTCGGARGCTAGCCCAGCGCATCGAGCACGCCCAGCGCGCAAACCCCCAATCCGAACCGCGGGATACTCCTCTCGGGGACAAGTACCTGATCGGTGTCGGAAAGGCTGATGTCACCGGCCCGGTTGTCGAGATCGGGTTTGGCGGGTACGCGGACACCAGCCAGATCGGAAGCGGTTTGCGCCAGCGGTTGTACTCGCGCGCTTTTATCATTGGCGAGACCAAGAACCCCAAGAATCGCGTGGTGTATATCGTGCTTGATACGCAGAGTGGAGACACGGCTGTTCGTAATGGTGTTCTTGATGCCCTGAAGGGTATGGGAGATGAGTACTCGGTCTATGGACAGTCCAATATTGCGCTTACCGGGACACACTCTCATTCTGGTCCTGGTGCGTGGTTCAACTACTTGCTGCCGCAGATCACGACGCTGGGGTTTAGCAAGCAGAGTTATCAGGCGATTGTGGATGGTGCTGTGTTGTCGATTAAGAGGGCGCATGAGTCTCTTCAGGAGGTATGGTCGACCAATTCTACTTGCTGGGTGCGGACTAACTGATATAGGGCTACCTCGACATCGGCACAACCGACATCAACGACGGAAACAATAGCCGCAGTCCCTCCGCATACCTCGCTAACCCCGAGTCCGAGCGAGCCAAGTACCCTTTCAACACCGACAAGACCTTGACCCTACTCCGGTTGCGGAGAGCTTCCGACCTGAAGAGCGTCGGTGTCCTCACCTGGTACCCCGTTCACGGCACATCCGTCTACCAGAACAATACGCTGGTGAATGCTGACAACAAGGGCGTGGCTGCCTACCTGTTCGAACAGTCCATAAAGGGCGACAGCCGTGCTGCTGATGGTTTCGTTGCTGGCTTTTCTCAGGCGAACGTGGGTGATACCACACCGAATACGCTGGGCGCCTATTGCGATGACGGTTCTGGTGCTGCATGTGATTTTGAAAGCAGCACTTGTGCCGATGGCAGGGTGCAGGCTTGTCGTGGAAGGGGACCGCTTTTCCAGAAGTTGGATAAGGGCGTGAGCAGTTGTTATGAGATTGGGAGGAAGCAGTATGCTGGGGCTAAGAACGTTTGGGTAAGTTTGCTGTGTCGAGACATTGGGAAGCAGTTCCTGACAATACCTAGACTTCCCTCGATTCAAGCTCGACGCCAGTTGTTGGCTCTACCGTGAGGTCGTTCCACTACTTCCACGATATGCGGTACTACAAGTTCAACCTTGACAATGGCACGGAGGTCCAGACCTGCCCTGCTGCGCTTGGTCACTCCTTCGCTGCTGGCACTACTGATGGTCCTGGTGCCTTTGACTTCACCCAGGGTGACTCCGGCGCTCCTAACAACCCGTTCTGGTCCGTCGTGGGCGGTCTCCTACGAGTTCCATCTGCCTCGCAAACAGCCTGCCAAAAGCCCAAGCCCATTCTCCTCGACGTCGGCGAGATGGACCTCCCCTACCCCTGGACCCCCAACATTGTTGACGTCCAATCCCTCCGCGTCGGGCAACTCTTCATGATCATCTCCCCCTCCGAAGCCACCACTATGTCCGGCCGTCGTTGGCGTGACGCCGTCAAAGCCGCCGCTAAGCAACAAAAGCTAACCGGCAGCACCGAGCCCGTCGTCGTCCTCGGCGGTCCCGCCAATACCTACTCCCATTACGTCGCCACCCCCGAGGAGTACGCCATCCAGCGCTACGAAGGCGCTAGCACGCTCTTCGGGCAATACGAACTGCCAGCATACATCAACCTCACCCTCTCCGCGCTCCCTTACCTTTCTCCCTCATCTACTAGCTCCCCTCTTCCTGGCCCAAGCCCGCCCGACAACAGGGATAACTCCCTCTCGTTCATCACCGGCGTAGTCTACGACGGCGCTCCCCCCTCCAAACCATTCGGTACATGCGTCACGCAACCCTCCTCTTCCTACACGCGCGGCAGCGTAATCACCACCGTCTTCCAAGGCGCTAACCCCCGCAACAACCTGCGGCTGGAAGGCACCTACGCAGCGGTCGAGAAACTGGGAGCAGATGGAAAGACGTGGACGCAGGTGCGGAGTGATGAGGATTGGAACTTGACGTACGAGTGGAAGAGGACAAATGGGTTGCTGGGGTATAGTGAGGTTACAATTCGGTGGGAGACGAGAACGGAGAGTAATGGGGAGGGAGATGATGGGTCGGGGACGTATAGGATTAGGTATTTTGGGGATGCGAAGGCTGCGGTAACGGGGAAGGTTACGGAGTTTCAGGGGGTTAGTAGGGAGTTTAAGTTGACTTAGAACAGGGAAGGGACGAAGGCGGTGGCTTGGGCAGTTGGGATGGGTGGCAATGGGATGATAATAAGTAATGAGAGGTAATGATGGGATGAACAGCATGGCATCGCTTGGGATCAAATCATTCAAATCCCAGTTTACGACGATGGAAAACGTTCGGAAAGTCCAGAGCGAAACCACCATTGAAAAAGAAACCGAAATCCCGAAACAGTTAACAACCCCCGTACACGGTACCGGAGACATGAAAATTCGAAATCAAGTGAACCAACCGTCAATTATCAGGGACAAGACAAGTCCGCGGGCGAAACGTTGAAACAGAGTACACTACAGTTCGTCGCACCACCCGACCCCATCACCCCACGTTCCTCTTCCCCTGGTGCGGCCGGCGGCGAGTCGTCCCGCGTGCTTATCTCTCCGTGCTCCCGTTCGCATGCGCATATCTCCGCGGGAGCCTCAATAGCTGTAAGTCATCAATTCGCCACCGCTGATTGGTCAGATAAGCTATCACTACTTACCTCTACTGTAACCATCTCCTTATCAAGATCAACCTTCGCCTCTTTGGTTTCAACGAGAGAGATGGACTCTGCACTCTTCGCGCTGCCGTGGAGATGCCATTCTCCGGCGCGGCATACTATGTATATGTGTCTGGCACGTCTGGTAAGAGTGCATGCAGGTAAGTAGTGGGATATCACAAAGCTTGGTCTAATCTACATACCATTCAGCGATATCCAAACAACTCCCGTCGCCCCTTATCGCCTGGCGTCAGAGGCGTTGTTGTTCATCTGGCGGAGATGTTCATTTCTCTTTTCTACCGCAATGAGTTTGTATCGATATGTGTCCGGCTTTGAGAGAAATTCGGCACGCTGCAGAGATGTCATTGAAGTAAGTTCCTGTGGGTAGAGGTGAATGGTCTCATAAAACTAAAAGATCGCCAAACACAGAGAGACCTTGAACTCTTCCCGACTCCCCTTTTTTGTGAAATCACTTCGCAAGCATCTAGTTCTACGAGTCTACCACTTTTTGCTTTTCACACGACTTGATTTCATTCATCGTTCATTTCGATGCTTTGACATTTGCGATACCCTTTCTTTCACCTTCTAGTTTGTTCATCACAGCCAGCCACGGCGAATACATCACCAGATATGGCTTCAAGCCCAAGCACCGCCACTCCTCGAAAGAGGATAGTGGTCGTTGGGTTGGGAATGGTGGGTATTGCTTTTATGTAAGTTTCTCCCTCAACTCAACCCCTTCCTCCCATGTCGGAATCATGATGGAAGGAAGACATGACCCAAGCTGACATGATGAATGATGATACACAGCGAGAAACTCATCAAACTCGACACCCAACGACAATACGAAATCATCGTCATCGGCGAGGAACCACATGTAGCCTACAACCGCGTCGGCTTGACTTCGTTCTTTAGTCATCGCGAGGTTGAGCAGTTGTATCTTAATCCGCTGGAATGGGTACGTTCTCCCTTTTGCCCTTCCCCTTCCCTCCACATTTTCCTTTCCCGTTCTTTCCCCCTTCCATCCCCCTTTCAAGCCCTTTCCCATTTCCTTTCGACTCCCAACAAAAAGCTAACCCCCAACCTCACCAACAACAGTACAAAACCCATCTATCCTCAAACAGCCTAACCCACCACCTCTCCACAACCGCCACCTCCCTCTCCCCCCTCACCAAAGCCCTCACAATCTCCCCACCCCCCTCCACCCCCTCCCTCACCACCCTCCCATACGACCATCTCATCCTCGCCACCGGCTCCCGCGCCCTCCTGCCCACTTCCACACCAGGCCACGACGCCGCCGGCGTTTTTGTGTACAGAACCATCAGTGACCTCCAACAACTCATAACATGGTCATCCGACTCCAAAATCAAGGGGTCGACGGGCGTGGTAGTAGGTGGCGGACTATTAGGGTTGGAAGCAGCCAAAGCTCTGATGGATTTGGATGTGTTTGGACGAGTGGTGGTTGTCGAAAGGAACGRGTGGGTTTTGTCGAGGCAGGTAGATGGGGAGGCGGGGGGACTGGTGTTGGAGGGGGTTAGGGGGTTGGGGGTTGAGGTTTTGACCAAAAAGAGAGTCGAAGAAGTAGAGACGGATGGATGTGAGGAAGGGGAAGAGAAAAGGGTGAAGGGGATACGATTTGAGGATGGAGATTACTTGGCTTGTTCGACGATCTGCTTTGCGATCGGGATCAAAGCCAGGGATGAGCTGGCTAGGCAAGCGGGGATCGAGTGTGCCGAACGAGGAGGAGGAGGGATAGTCGTCGATGATTCCCTTCAAACCAGCGCACCGGATGTTTATGCCATTGGGGAGTGTGCCAGCTGGCAAGGGCAGACGTTTGGGTTGATTGGACCGGGCGTGGAGATGGCGGATGTCTTGGCTTTTAACCTCACCCAGGCGCATTTGCATACTCCACGAGTATTCAAGCGACCGGATCTCAGCACCAAGCTCAAGTTGCTAGGTGTGGAAGTGGCTAGTTTCGGGGACTTCTTCGCCGACCGCGATGGACCAAGGGAGTTACCGCCAAAGTTGAGGAGGGAGTTGAAGAAAACCGGCGGCAAAGCGGAAGTGAAGGCGTTGACATACAAAGACCCCTTCCTCTCCATCTACAAGAAGTACATCTTCACTTCCGACGGCAAGTATCTCCTGGGGGGTATGATGATCGGCGACACATCAGACTACGTCCGTCTCGTCCCGCTGGTCAAATCCCAAAAGGAGCTGGACATCCCCCCCTCGCAACTCATCCTTGGCGCAAAGAAAGACAACGAAAACGGCGACGACGACCTCCCCGACGACACGCAAATCTGCTCCTGCCACAACGTCACCAAAGCCGACCTCGTCGCTCCCCTCAAGAGCGGCCAGTGCACCTCCCTAGGAGACCTCAAATCATGCACCAAAGCCGGCACCGGCTGCGGCGGATGCATGCCCCTGGTGACCTCCATCTTCAACCGCACCATGGCTTCGCTCGGCACCGAAGTGAAAAATAACCTCTGCCCACACTTCCCGCTGTATTCCCGTGCAGACCTGTACAACATCATCTCCATCAAGCGGCTACGCACTCTGCCCGACGTCATGCGCGAAGCCGGCGCCGATGCCGACAGCTTGGGGTGTGAAGTGTGCAAACCAGCCATCGCCTCCATTTTTGCCTCGCTATGGAACGACCACGTCATGTCTCCCGCTCATCACGGGCTACAGGATACTAATGACAGGTTCATGGGTAACATCCAGCGCAACGGGACCTTTTCCGTCGTTCCCCGCGTGGCGGCGGGAGAAATCACGCCCGAGAAATTGATTGTCATAGGAGAGGTGGCGAAGGAGTATAACCTCTACACGAAGATTACGGGCGGGCAGCGGATCGATATGTTTGGAGCAAGGAAGCAGGATCTGTTGAAGATCTGGAAGAAGCTGGTGGATGCGGGCATGGAGAGCGGGCATGCGTATGCAAAGAGTTTGCGGACGGTGAAGAGTTGCGTGGGGACGACGTGGTGCCGGTTTGGAGTGGGTGATAGTGTGGGCATGGCGGTTAGGTTGGAGGAGAGGTATAAGGGGTTGAGGGCGCCGCATAAGATTAAGGGGGGAGTGAGCGGGTGTGTGAGGGAGTGTGCGGAGGCGGGGAATAAGGAGTGAGTTTTCTTTTTTTGTCTTTGCGGTCCTCCTTTTGCTCGATGGTGTACTAACAGACAACAGCTTCGGCCTCATAGCCACAGACAAAGGTTTCAACATCCTCATCTGCGGCAACGGCGGCACCACCCCCAAACACTCCATCCTCCTCGCTAAGGACGTTCCCCCAACCAACGTCATCCCCATCATCGACCGTTTCCTCATGTTCTACATCCGCACCGCCGACAAACTCCAACGCACCGCTCGCTGGCTCGAAGCCCTTCCGGGAGGCATCGACTACCTGAAGGAAGTCATCCTCGACGACCGTCTCGGCATCTGCGCCTCGCTGGAAGCCCAGATGCGAGAGCTAGTAGACAGTTACTTTGACGAGTGGGCCGAAGCCATCAATAACCCAGCCATGCAGGAGCGTTTCAAGCAGTTTGCCAACACCGACGAGGGCCAACCGCCCATGGAGGTCGAAATCGATCGCGGACAAGAGAGACCAGTGATGTGGCCCCGCGAGGACGAAGGCGGCTCAGCCAAGGCGGACTTCAAGGGCTTGCGAGACAAATGGTCATCAACCACCTGGCAACCCGTGCTCGAAGCCTCGTACTTCAAGGGAGCAGACGACTTGCCCAACGGGATCAGCGCCAGCATCAAGCGCGGCGACACGCAGCTTGCCGTCTGGCGGATAAAGGGGAAGTACTACGCCTCTCAGCAGATGTGTCCTCACAAACGCACTTTCGCTCTGTCCGACGGTCTGGTTGGTACCGATCCGTCGCCATCTTCCTGCGATTCTACCACCCTGCCGCCATCGCCACCTACTACTCCCCCATATTCATCCCCTGCTACTTCCCCACCCCGTTCTCCCGCCTCCTCTACCCCACCGGCAACCACCTCCTCCTGCACCACCAACCCCTCCGGCCCTTCCAGCCCTTGGATCTCCTGCCCCTTCCACAAGCGCAACTTCTCGCTCACCTCGGGGTCATGCAAGAACGACAACGAGCTCTCCATCGCCACATTTGATGTGGAAGAAAGAGACGACGGTATGGTGTATGTCAAGCTGCCGCCTGTTGATGAGCTGGATAGGGAGTTGGGGACGAAGAAGTGGATGGTTAAGAAGGGGGAGGCGGGTGAAGGGCAGTTTGGGGAGTTGGATGAGCTGAATAAGAGGAAGGGGGTGGAGGGGAAGAAGGGGAGGAGGGGGAGGAAGCCGGGTGCTAGCGAGGCTGGGAGGGAGGTTGGGAAGAAGTTGGTTGAGGCTGTTGGGGGAGGGGGCTGTGGTGGGCCTGGGTTGGAGTGGTGATGGCCATGAAGTGGTTTCTTTGGTGTTTTGGTTAATGGTCGTTTGTTATGGTCGTTAGGGGTTAGGAGTCTGGGTGTTACGATGCTTTAGTACTTGAGAATAACAAGAGGTTGATGATGTTTGGATAGGATCTAGAGCCTTGCCCCTAAGCGTCTGTTTAGAGCTGATCATATCCTTGGAATCCGCTCTAGTGCTTCATGTCTAGGACACTCATCCGTAGGACGACACTAATTATGTTCACCGTCAACGCAATACAAAGGTAGCTTGGAACAGTTATGCCATGTTTCCACATAGATCACCGCCGTGTCGCCTGAGTTCTGTCCATTCCTCGCTCTGTCAAGTCATTTCCTTGAGTACTGCGGTTGTGACAGGACAGACTTGTAGAGTCTAGGCAAGAGAGCTTTCCGGGTCCCATTAAGCATCACTATTGCTCCTCACTTCCCTCTCAACATACCCTTTGTCTCCATTGCAACCGGAAAGCTCATCGATCTATGTGAAACAGTCAGTATGTGTGGTTGACGTGTAACTCACCTCAATCCATCTCTTGCCAGGCTCTCTTGTAAAATATTTGTTACCTCCTTTTGGCCTTTTCTCGCCAATATCGCTCTTTGCTTCTCTACCTTCATTCTTTCTTGAAGTCCTTTTGTTCTGCCTTGTGTTTTACCCACCAGATCATCGAGCCAGGTTGTTCCATGCCGTGTCAGGGAGTTGGACCAGAGCGCTACATTTCTGAGCATTCACGTGCTTGACAACTCATCAAGGTGGTCAATATCCCACTTCCCAACTCCCTGAAGTATTTCCTATTCCGAGTTTGGGGTTGAGAATGACTGATACTTAAGCACATGGCGGTGTGAACACTTCCCGTTCAGGAAGTCGTGGGGTGGTATCAGTGGCTTGAAGCCGCGCGAGAGCTCGGGTCGGGTTCGTGGGGGAGGACTTCCGACAGGACGGGTAGACGGGTTGACGGGTGTAAGCGGTTTCACGAGGATCTCTGTCGACCTGTTTCTCGGGATGTTTGACAAGATGGTCAGCAGCGAACTCTTGTTATGATGCAGGGGAGATGGAGTGAAAAGCATGAGGCATGATTCAGCCTCCCGTTGCTGTGACCCGGCAGGTTCGTGTCGTCAGCGCCGTTGACGCCTCGTTCGGGTTGTTTTGTTGGAATGACGGAATGTCGAGTTGAGATGTTGAAGCTGGGGAAACACCAAGTAGGAACCGAACAACATGTCAAATCTTTCCGTTCACGTGGTGGATGGCCGACAACAGAAGATCAGTGGCAGTCACAAGTCACGTCAGGACAGATTCATGCCTGCCTCCCTGCCTGCCTGCCTTCCACGTCCATGCCTTTCCGGCTGGCGGCTGTTGGTCGTTCTTTCCGTCCCATTCCATCCCATTTGCTCCGAAGGCGCGCCTGCCTAACAATCACTGGCACTCATAAGCTCCCCCGGGCCGTCTGGTACCTCCTTCCATCGCCCCCCGCCAATGGCCGCTTCAGCGGTCCGGTAGTGCAGTCGGTTTACCGGTCGTGATCTCACAAATTCTTGTGATCTCGTGGCACGGGGACAAGATCCTGTGGGTTGATGTCATCGCGGGAAGGTTCCCATGGGCTCGAACTCCGAGTATCTAAATTCACTCTGCGATCTGTCCCAGCACAGCGTCAGTATCAGGTATACCCATCCCGATGGTGGTGTTGTTGATGTTGCCCCACCAAGGCACATACAGACCCTCTTTCTTATGTTAGCACCACCACGCTTGCTTTGACATCTGTCGTGGCTCCCATCGCCTCATTGCGGGTGCTACCACCAACCAGACAGATGGATTGCAGATTCGTCCGATTTTGGAAGGGATCTCGTGATCTTTAGCGGGACTGTTGGGAGATTATGTAGAAGTAAATGCCTTGTCGCTTGAGATCAGCTTTGATGACAGTGTTCGTGATTTCGATAGGGGGAGGGTGTATACTCAGGAATATGGTTCTGCTCGAAATATTGCTTACTCTGTCCCTTCCCAGCTATGGTGTGCACCAAGCTGGCTGCCTGCCTGGAAAAGCCAGTTATTGGAACTAACCACTTGAGTTCCTGTGTAAAGTCAAGCTTGCCAAGCTAACCCGGACCATCATTCCCTCACGCGATAATCCAAATATCATGGAGCATCCCCTCCTCGAGTTTCTATCACGGAGTGACCTAACGGTACCGGGTAACGGACTCGATGCGATGGGTACTCAATGGCCTCCAAATCAAAACCTTTACTTGTCGAGCTGGTTGAGTCGCACCTATTCCCTGCAAACCGTTTGATACAAAATTGAATACTTTCTGGGGTTAGGTTTTCATCCACCGTAACTGACCGTGTATATTCTCCGGTCCTGCTCCTCCGGCCGGGCCGGACCGGGCCGGAATAGCCCCACTTATCCCCGAATTCTTTAATGTGTTAGACGCCGTCTCGGGGTTCATCTTACGCAGGTACGGGGCCGGGGACTCAAAATAAGACCTCGAAGGATTACGGAGGTAGGAACGTTTTGCAGCCCATAGGTACGTAAGTACCGGAATATTACACCCTTACGACCTTCCTGACGACGGGTTGTCCAGACCCGAGCCAGAGTCTAGGCGCCCTCCGTGTACAGTCCCGTTGTCGATCAACCCACGGTTCAGCTCAGTTCCATTCGGTCTTGGACAAATCAGCTTTCATACCGTTCCCCGGTAGACCCAGTAAAGAAACGAGAAGGGAGCCCGAGCACCAGGCACGACTCATGAAGCAAGTCCTGGTCGGCATCCCTGACTGCCGTTCGGTATGGGCATTCTCGATTACCGATGCCGTTAAATCTAACCGTCTCCTTTTACCCGGGCAATTTAGCCTAAGCGCGACGGAAAGGCGATGCCTAACCGTTAAGCTACGGCTAGGGTACGACGGCATGACATATTTAGGGATTCGGGGCACGTGAATTTGATGAGCCTCATCCGCTGGGTGCCTCTTTGTAACATGATGTTGGCCTGTCTGTGTCAAGACCCATGACATGATCAATCCGGGGACGCGTTTATAGCATACCTTGTGCCTGTCGGTACCAGATTATGTGCCTGTTGAACCCCTATGCATAGTACCTCGAGCAATCCTGCCGATCATGATCGGTATGCTCTATTTCGCTGTAGGCATCTAGTTAATGCAATATGTACGATCCGTTTCCATGGACGCGGAGAGGCCAAAGTAGTATTTTTGGCTCCATTTTTCCAGGTCATGGCATTGAATTGGGTTTGCAGTCCTCTTCAATTTAGGCCGTTTCCATCTGGGTCGGGTGAGCTCCACCATCCAGTTGAGACAATTTGGAACGGCACGGCAATCTGTTAGTGGGGCGAGACAGTGCCTTCGAGCGAAGGAAAGCAGCTTGCGATCCGGGGGTCTTCTGCAACAGTAGGCGGTACCGTCCTCAAGCATGTATCCGCCGGTACAGCAGATGAGACATATCCAAGGCATCCCGTGATGGCTCACATCAGTTTCATTCCTCCATATAGACTCAAGAAGGGAAAGGGGGAAGGAATCCAGGTGGTCGGGACGTTTGGATGGAGTAAAGAAGGGCACGGAGAGTAACGTCAACTTACCTCTCCCAGACATAGAGACCATGGGTCGTCTTCCTCACCGAGTTTGCGCTCTGACCGTCGCTGTGCCACAGAGATGCACGCCGGAAGAATGGAAAACGTCTTACAAACACAGGTCATATGGCATCTCCCAACTCGTAGCTTGAAACGAGATGAGCCACCAAGGAACGGACCGTGTGGGTTTTCAAGGCGGTTGGCGATTACTTCCCAGCTTCCCCGGAGCGCTTGGCTCCCGAAAGCTGACTTGAGGCGATGTAGGTAATTCAATATCAGTCCAGGGGTAGATATTCCCGACAACTGGTACAAATAGATTATCGGTCACTACCCCATCGGTAATTCACCAATGAGGCTGAAGGTGGGAGATCCTGGACATACTTCTCGAAGCATACCGAACCATCCGGAGGGTATCGAAGCGGTATTCTTCGTAATTAAGTTGACTCGAGGAAGATCTGGCTACACAACAGCAGCCACACCCCCATGGAGAGGAAATGAGATGTGCACACTCCTGGGAGCTGCGGAGGTGCCATGCTTGGAGAATTCTGGTGTGGAATCCCACCCACTCATATTCCCCCGGATTACATCAGCCCTTTTGTTCAGGTTGCTACATCCTCGAGTAAGCCCGGATCACCAGAGTGTAGGTACCGGTACCATGCTGTGTATTAGTACCCTTGGTGTTGCACGGTAGATGCGCCTGACGTGATCCGGGGCAGCCACCCGACATCCGTACCGAGTACCAACATGAACTGGCGCGTCTAGCCCCCACGTTCGGAATTCATGGGGAAGTACAAGCATGGGCTCGAATTGCTAGTCTCCGAGTAGTCTGGCACATAGGGCCAGGAATGATAAGCGTTGAGTCTCGTCGCAGGATTGATGTGTGAGTTGGCATCACACAAGAGTCAAACTCGCGAAAATGGGGCTCTGATCTTGAGACCGGACTGACTCGCATGGAGGCGTGAGGGCACGGGATGAGTTGAGGGGATTGAGGGCCGTGTATCCTGAACACTCTGGCTCCCTCTTTCTTCTCGTGGCAGTGGCCCGTCAGACCAGTGGCACAAGCAAGTTGATCTAATGTCGTGCCACAACGGTGAGTAGGTCAAGTGAATGAAATCCAAATTAAACAGCAACACAGGGCTGCGCCATTGACAGGAGAGAAATCAATATCAATACGCTATTGAGTATTGAAGAAGAGACATCCCAGCTCGAGGTAGCGGGGTAAGCCGGGGAGAAGAGAAGTGTCTTGGCCTTCCATGACCGCTGAAGGAGTTCTTGTTCGGGGTGGCTTCAAGACAAGTCCGCGGCCATGGAGGACAAGCTCGTCCACATGACCGGCCAAATATAGGGGGGCTGAGAGATCTCGAACGAGATAGATGGCGTGGGAGTCTTTCAGAGCTGTATCGTATCAACTATCAACCTACACCGCCCAGCAGTCGAGTTGCAAAACAAGAGCGGGCAGCGAGTCATCAAGACTCTTGTGGAACGGCCAATCCCCCAATTTCCATAACCAAATACGGCTCTGGAGGTCTTGATGGTAACACTTGTCCATCTTGTGCTTGTTGCTCAAATTCCAGAACGAGGAGACTGGTGGCGGGCCGAGCACTAGCGTAATATCTGGAGTGTCAAGTGGTCCATGAACGGATCGATGTCTGCGAATTGATGAGGGTTCGTACGTATGCCAGCGATCTGGGACGGGTCACGACATCCTAAAGATATACTCGGGCTGCACAAGCAATATCCGGTCAGCCCTTTGTACGAACAGTCAGGACCAATCGAGAAGTGAAGCAAGGCCGAACGGGCAGTCTGCTCTGGATTCGAACCTGGCCCTCCTAGTCAGGAGTTGAAGTTGAGATTCAGCGATAACTGAATTTGTTGGTGTTGAAGCACCGGATCCAGATCAACAGCCGGCGGTTGGTCACTCTTGCGCCGTTGCTGACGCCAGACTCGAGGAGGATGGGACGGGACGGTTCTTGGAAAATTCGGGCGCGAAGCCGAAGCCACTTGGTAAGCGTTGAGGCGCCGGGGAAGATCGAGAGACGAAAATAGCGGGAATGTCTTGCAGTTGAGCAGTCCTTTGGTCTGTATCAAGCTGACGCCAACAGTTCGTTGATCGTTGCCTGCGCTCGTGGCTAAGATGGTGGACACTAACATTGGACTTGATCGTCATTAGGGCTGATGGTGTTTCCCCAGAACAGGCGAGGTCCGTCAGCCCAAGAGCAATGCGTGTCTGGTTGTCGGCGTGGTAAAACGACCTCGTGATGGAATGTCTTGGTTGTACTTGTCTTGTATCAGCATCGTCGGCGCACAAGAAATGGAGGCGGCTGGAATCGCAGTGCTGGTGGTGGTGAGGCGCGACACGAAGATGGAAGCTGAGAAAAAGAAAAATGAATTGGCGATAATGGAAGAAAATGGATCCAGAATTCAAATCCAGAGATTTTCAGTCCAAAGCCGTGTTCCAGTTCAGTCAGAGCAGGAGCAACCTTTCATCCTTCCTTCCATCGGGTAAGTACATGCCTGCCGCCGGGTGCATCGTGACGTTCCTTCCTTCTCGTCAACGGGTCTCAATGAGGGGTATTCCCTTGTATTATCTTTCTTGAAAGCCACAGGCAATCATTTCTTTTGGTGTTTTATCTGTCGCCCTTCCGCTGATATGATGTGTCCCTGATATCAAAATGTGGTGTAAATAAACTCCAAAGGTTGGTCAGGGACTGCCGCATCGGAAGGAGATTTTAGTGGGCTTAGGGAAAGTGACAAGTGACAGAACCCCCAAAGTACCCCTCACGCCCCGCTAAAACCCCAGCTGTTCGCCGCTGCTGAAGGTCTGTGCGGGCTGACATCATAGGCGGTCTGGGCCTGGAATCTCCATTTCCTTTCTCACATTCCGATGTGCGGCTCGACAACAGGTTTCCCCGGATTTTCCGACAATTGGACGTTTCCAATCCATGGGTTCGACTCTCTTCTATTGGGTGCTGTGATATACCCCGTATATCCAGCTGCCCATCGCAACAAGAAACCGGAAATGGAAGCTGGATAAAGACACTGGAACCGGACATTGGGAACATGGTATACCTCTGTCCCGGTATCTTTACCTCACCGACCTGGAGGCGAAACAGTGGTAATCGGCCCGTCAAACCAACCTATCGTCCTTCATTGTACATGATGGAAGGTTCATGATAAATTCGCCCATTTTATCTCTCGAATATTTAGCCTTTGTACCTCGATGACCTCCGTTTTAGCTACAACTCCATATGTCCCATAACATCAACTTGTCCGGGACTCATAACACGTGGAATGTCCTGTTCTTTCCAAATTAGTCTCTATCCATGGTCCGAGAGGAATGAACCAGAGAACAAGTGACCGGAGATGGTCTCAATTAAGAAACCATGGACGTATGATCGCCAAATGATCTTCCACCCCTAACAGAGTACCGGTACCGCTGTGAAGGTGTCGACTACTATTCCGTTACCAGACTGCTCGCACTTCGCGTCGCGGACTTGCCAGGCCTCCTGAATCCCAAGGCAGTGTAGGCTCCGTTTTGTGTGCCAGAAATGGATGACAAGCGAGCTGTGCCATTTCCAGCATCGTCCAGAGTCATCTCGCTTCGGTACTCCCAAAGTCCCAACTGACGACGACCATCATGCCAGCATGAGGTCAAAGTGGTGAGACTGTTCCTTCCAAATCCCATTGCACTCCAAGGCAGTTCATCAAATTCCCCGGCCATCATCAACGCCATCATATTGATAACAGTCAGGCGGCAATGATGGCGCGGCGCGGCTCTCCCGTCCGCCCGTCAGCGCCGAGCGGGAGGGTGGTCATCATCTCCAGTCATCATCTCATCCGGGGAAGCGATCGTGCATTGTCGGCGCATCTCGTTGCCGTCGGTAGTTGGGATCAAAATATCGAGCCGCTGACTCATAACTGATCCTTTTGATTGAGCTGTACCAGATCATTTTTCGGTCTTCGTCTTGATTCCCGTCAAGGGGAAGTCCGAAGTGGAGGTCTGGCATCTTCCATCAACCCTAACCCGATCATCCCGTCAGTCCAACTGTTTCAGCTCGGGTTGGTGATACTTACCATACCGTACATCGGTGTATTCCAGGGAGTAAAATACGCTCATGGCGTTTCTCCGCGGCGTATCACCGAAACCTCGATGTTTCCTCGGAATCACCTCACTTTTCCAAGTTTTCGACTTGCCGACCAGCACCACACTGGAACTACCTCGGAGAACCTCAATCCAGAACCCAACGCTAGGGTCTTGACAAAACGCACAAAGCAAGGCCAAAAGAGCGCAGCACGGCATCCAGCATGAAAATGACCGGTCACCTGAGATCACAATTCCTGCTGAGCCGCACCCGCGGTACTGTAGCATCTTATCCCGTGGAAACCTCCGTCCCCGCGGCGGTCACTTCGTGGTTTTTGTTGGCGTTGCAACTGCATCGGTTAGCATGAAGCCACAGAAAAGAGGGGGGGGGGGGGGGGGGGGCCTGTTCCGTGGTTGACCGAGTTCATGATACCCTTCGCTGATACTTTGAGGGCGTAAGGAGGCCATAGAGGAGAGGTTCCCCTCGCACGTGCTCGACGGGCATGCCTGACCGCCTGGGTAAACGACTCGATATCGTCCGGGATGCATGAGAACTTCCGAGGAGGGTTCATGGACGCACGCGGTTGTGATATCCTCTAACGGTAGGTCGCTTGGCTAAAGTTCAAGCCCCGCGCGCAGGATCGTCCTCGCTGGAACTTGTGCCTTCATGTTCCCAGCCTTTTTCAGCCTTCCTGATCAGGCAACCTAACGCCGTCTTGTACCTTGTCCTGCTCGCTGGGGAGCAGTCGCATTCAGTTCAAACGACCGGTCGGCGGGAGCCGTCACAGCAGCATCAACATCAGGGGTTAAGCTGATGAGAAGATCAACTCCCTGGAGCTGGGTCACCTCGGGGTACCTAGCTACGAACTCCTACCCTTTTCTAGGCGAGAGCGATAACTCCCATCCCAAAGCACATGCACCCGTTTCATCAACACCAATTCAGCGATCACCACCCTTTGAAGAAGGCTCGGTATCACTCCCAAAACAGAACAGCAAATATCTGGAACTTCTCCGCGGGCACATATAGGGCACATGACTCCATTCAAAGCAACTGTGCCTCACTCTGTTGTCCCGTTGTCCAGGCGAGCCAGGCGTGCCAGGGTTATGTGCTACGCCTCCGCGGGGGCGCGGGACTGCGACGCGGGGCGGGCCATTAAAAACAGCTGTCAGCGTAGCAGTGCTGAACAATTTGTGATGCATGTCAGCGCCGAACGACTGGCCGCCGCCTTGTCCTGGGGGTAGGATCTGAGTGAGGCGGCGCGGGGTAGGTAGCTGGTCAGGTAGCCTGCGCGGTAAGTTTACTTCTACAGGGACTCGAGTTGTCTCAGATGGGATTATCTTGTCAGGCTATCAAAAGGGAAATTAAATCGCATTTTATCCCCTATGTTGAAGAACATCCCAAGTCAATGAATTCCCTTCAACCCAGGGCCTTACATCCTGAAACGGACGTTAACGTCCGCTCCCATGTCCTTTCCCCCCACGTTTTCCCACAATTCCGCGAGACAATAACCAGATACCTAGCTAACACAGAGAACTAAACACAAACACAAACATTGTCAAGTGAAGCCTTCGTCCCCCGTTAAACCTAAACCGCTCGCTGAATTCATGTTTCCTCCGTCTTTCTCGTGCTTCATAGACAATAGCACAAAATCGTATTCGCACGTCTGTACCTTCTCAAACACATCCACTTGACTTCTTCACCGGCTTCCTCTCGTCATACAAGTACTACGATTCTAGAGCGGGTGATGAAAAGACATGGGGAATATCTGGGGTACAGAAAACAGTTGGTTACCTTCAAACTGGAAATAAGTGGGTAAATAAAAGGTGTCTGCGGACTTGTGATCTCCAGCTCTTGGACCCCGTACGATAGTCGGGTAGGTAGCCAAGCGTGCGGGATAAGACCACAGAAAGGGGTACCGCGGGGGCAGGTGAGTCGTGAAGTTTGTTTGACATTGTAATGCGCCAGCTCAACGTCAACTCCGTTATTGAAGTGATGTTTGTCCCAACCGTTTTGGACTTTCACAACGTAATCCATTGCTGATGTTCGCCTTACTTTCAGCATCGTGAACATCGCTGAACAGTAACGTTAGCAGGCCTTCTACAGTCCACACCCAACTAACATCGTGACCACCTTTGGCCTTTAGCTTCATCACATCCGATCACCAGGACCGGGGCAAACACCACTATCACTTACACGCGCCAACCGCCAACCGCCCCAAGAGCACACTACCCTACTCCGGCAACTTTAAGGGTCCTCAGGCACCATCTCTCTCAGGCCATAGGGGTAGTTAAGGGTCTTCAGGGTCCGAGACCGCTGGATGTTCTAAACCGTGATGATGTCTCAGTTACCACACCCTCACACTCACCCATCTCCTTCGACAGAATCTAGATGCATCGGTAAATTCGGAATCACTTACCGGGCCGGATCGCGTGCAAGGCTACGGTACAGATCACAGGCACGGGACGCACTTTGCTGCTAAATAAGTGGTGTTTGCAACCATCTGGTGATCCTTTGAACAGGGGAAAACAGGGGGAAACAATGGAAACAATGGCGCCACGATCACCGCAACTGGGCGTTTGTCTAGAGGCTCGAGATCTGAGGCGCAGTTGAGAAAAGGGGGCATGCGAGCGTTTAGTTTTGTTTTACCTGTTGAGGTTCTCGTGAGGCGGCGCCCCGCACTAGTAACTTGGGTAGATGCTTGGAGTTGTGCTTCGGGGTGAGACTCGTCAAATCACTTCAGGTGAAGTAACGGAGATGCTTCTTTGTCGTGGTTGCCTGATGTTAGTCCATCAGACCTCAACCAAACAGCTCAAAGTACGTGATGCTGCCTGGGAAGGTATCCTCACGTCGCTGCAGACGCAATGTCAAAAGCATTCTGATAGGGCTGAAAGTCTCCAATCAATCAATTTAGCCGTCTCGGTCCCTGTGGTTATCATCAGCGGAGACGAGGAACCAGGATCTTAAGAGGTCTGTTTGGTTTAGGGGACCACATGGGCCCTTCTTGCATCGGCTATATCGAGCAGCGTGGAAGCCTACTCGTTGAAGATGCGGTGCGTGACTCGCAGTGTTTTCTTGAAGATGATGGGACCGCTTGCGACTGGCGGATGGGATAGGTACCTTTTTGGTCGTCTATTCTAAGCGCTTGCAAATTCGGTACTTGATGCTATGGTTGAATGGTATTATAATTCATTTGTGAATCTTTGATGCAGGGCCCAAGTGATCGGCATCAGACATCAAGATGCTGCAGCTTCAGGGTCCAGTCCTATGATGGCTGGAGGGGTTGTGGATGGTCATGATGGGGTTGAAGGTTCGTTGTCTCTGATGTTAATTATATCGTGGGTTGCAGCACTATACCCAGCCTCGGAGTTGTGCCAGCAGTATATTTCTCCCACGCTTTAATGTCACAGCGTGAGACTTCTCCGTGGGGGGGATGAAGATGTTTGTCGACGTGGCGCGACTAGGAAGGCCTCATGACCAGCGAAATTCTTCGAAAGGGGGTTTTCCCGAGGTTGAGACTGACAGCGAGAGAGCAACAGTGGATGATGACCTGGTATCGATTAGAAGAAACGCGGACCGCTGTCAGCGTCTCGTCCCGAGTCTGACTTCTGAAATGTGATCAACAAGTTAATTGGTGAGACTGTATGGGGAATGATTCCCAAGGTGAGACAGCAATCAATCATCAGGTAGTTGCAATTGCTTCCACTCGGTGTTGGTCCAGTCCCCGGTGAGACCGAGCTAAGGAAATTGGTTGAGATGCTGTAGTGGTAGTGGGTGTAAGAAGGGATCTTCAGGGACTTGTTCACACCCTCCGTCAGCCCGGAGATATAAAAAGTGATAGAAATAGACAGCTGTTTGACTTCGAGACCAGAAATCTTAGTGGTAGTAGTAGTAGTAGTAGTRGTGGTGGTGGTGGTGGTAGTAGTGTGTGTGGGGTTGTCAGATGATGGGATGGGATGGGGGACCGGCGCGCAGCCGGATGTCACCCCTGGGGCCCGTTCCGTGATGCCCGGGCCGTTCACAGGTCAGCGACAACCACCCGACCGTGACCGGACCACGGAACGCCGCAGCAGAGGGTAAGACTCCACTTGGTTGAAAGATTTCGACGGTAAATAAGGCCGAAGATACATAATATCGAATATTTTATCGATTATTTGTGTCGTCCACTATTTCACCGAGACGAACTTACACTCACTCGCTCCCCTCCCCACCGTTCGGACCGTTCGACAAAGCGTCCACCTGGCTTTCGGTGGGAACGGGGATTAACCCTTTCGCTGACCGGAGCAGGGGCCTTCCCATCTCATCACGAGAACTGACAACTGTCTGTCGTGACGAGCTGTTTGGAAAAAGAGCTTGGATGTTACGGTGCCTTGTAGAAAAGAGAAGAAAAGAAGCCCGGTGTGTTGTTCGTGGCCGTGCTTGTGTAGTGCTGATATTCGCCGCCGGTAACCATCACGGCGTTTCAAAACAGGCGTACGGAGTATCCAGAGCAAAAGGAGGAAGGCTGAGCAAGTGGACAGAAGGCGTCGCGTGACCTTGAATATCGTCGTGATATCCACCTGAAGCTCTGTTCTTGGCCTAGAAAGTTGCCTGCTGGCCTGCTGTGCTGTGGATGCCCGACGACCACGGGGGCGATGACGGGTTGCTACGGGGTACGGGAGGAATCTCGAGATCCATGCTCCGTGGCCCGTTACGACTTCATCGCTGCCGGTGACCAGTAGCTGAACACGTATCGTATCTAGCCGTCAAGGTGTTTTCTTCCTTTCGAGGCAGGAAGTCACGGGAAACTTCGGAGTGCGAAGTTGCAGTGGTCACGATGGTTCGTCTTGCATTGACTTTGTGGTGAGGGGTTACTTGCTTACAGATTTGACAAGGCAGGCGGCGGTCCACTTTAGCCATGTGCTGCTAACAGTAACCGGCCTATAATGGCGGTATGTCTGTTAGTGACCCTCAACCCTAGCCCACAGGCTCCAGCGTGGCTTCATCAGATGCCCATGCAAAAGAGGGGAACCACGGCCAAATCAATTCAAAGTTCTCCACGACAATGGATCCTCGACACGGCGTATCGTAAGATGCGAATTAGAAAAACCCAAAAATCACGGGGCGGGGGCGGATCTGAAGTGCAAAGTTGCGGGGTCTCCAGCCGGGCCTCCGGTTTAATCGCGGGGTTGGCTCAATGCTCATCCGGGGCGCGGAGGGAGTCTGTCACGGGTGTGAAATAACGGGGGCCTCGCCGAAACGGGGTTCAGAGGTTGATGCTGCCAGATAAGATAGCATCTCGAACATTTCCATCTCCCACCACTGCCGGCGCCGAGACGGGAGTTTGGATGAAATTCCGCCGAAGGTGGCAATGTTCTTCGACTCGGATCCTTGACCCGGACTCCCTCGTGACCGGAATCATATCGTCAAATGACTGACTGGGGATGACTTCAGATGAGCGACAGAATCATGAACTGCCGAGTCCGTTTCACGGCTGAACTCTGAAAAGGCTCCGTAGCAGGCTGATCACGGTCTCATCTCCCACGAGCCACAATGCCATCTTGGGATTTACCTGATGGAGTTCATCAACTTTCTGCCGTAGCCTCAATTCCGGGGAGGCAGGAGGGTGGAAATTGACGCGATTCAGGGTCCAAGGGTAGTGTGTCATGTGGCACATGTTCCAACATCACCAGGGTCCCCGTACCCGCGCGTATCAGATGCTTTGATTGCCGACCTCTTTTGCACTTCGTTAGGTCTTGGCCTTGTAGATCTTGTGAGCTTATTCGAGGAAGTGCAGGGCGTCTGGGATAAACATAATTCCACAAAGATATCTGGAGTCTCGGCACAGCAAAAGTCGAGATCGTTCCCGACTTCCGGCGAGAACCTCACAAGTGGAAGTCACAACCGCAGGATGGCTCTTCAGGCTGTGTTGCATCTCAGCCTCAACAGACAACACCGAGAAGGGGCCTCACGTGCCACGACACTGCTGCGTCTTTTTGAATGTCAGTGTCTCCACTTTCGTGACAGGCTCGCATGGCTCGCGTTTTGTAATTTCCCTTTTCGCGCTCGCTGAAACTTGATTTAAGCAGAGAAAATTTCGTATTGTAACGGAAATAATTCGGCCTGCTCTCGCACCAACAAAACCTGAAATGCTGCGAATGTGACAGCGGAATAATTCCTCGGCGAACAATCTCGCACCTATCATTGGCGATGTCTCAGGTTGCGAGTCTTGAACAACGAGCTTGGTGGTTTCCACTACGAAACGGATGGTATTGATGCCAGACGGATATTACCGTCCCCTTAGGCTCTGGCTGAATGTCATCTGGAGATGGGAAGGCCAAAACGGAGCAAGGTGCCCATGTGCCGTTGGGTAAAAGTGGAATTCACCCCATGGAGTTGAAGGGATGTGGGCGAATTCTTTTTTTTTTCTTTTTTCTTTTTTCGATAAGATATCAACATCGAGAAAGACATCAACAGCAGGTTGTAAGTTACAACCCACAGTTCCACCGAAACCACCACCCTGTCAATACTCCCCCGGAATCATTCCACCTTTTCCTCCCCCCATCGCCCTGGCAGCAGGCATCAAAAATGCCTTGCAAAGACTTGGATACCTTGCGCTTTTGATCGCCCTCCCAAACGACCACTTACCATCGCGTATTCAACCCACGTGTTGCCCTTTCACTCCTCCATGATGCTCCATCCGTTGTCGTGTCAACTCCATCCAAACAGAGTCGCGTGAGCCCGCGTGAATACTCGCTTTGATAGCCGCGCAGCAGCCGCGATGCCGCGATCTCTACCAGTCCAAGCCTTCCTAATGAATTTAGCCGGCGGCTGATGGTGCCGAAAACCTGGGGGATTCTCGATTGTCGAATTCCTTCTGGAGGTCATGAACATGGTCATGGATGAAAATCGTCAATGCAATATCTACCGGCGTGCTGGGATTTGGGAAGCCATCAAAACAGTCGGCAGCAATCAGCAACATCTACCGGCCGGATCGATGCCGTGATTTCAACCGCCTGGCAACCGCAACCGCAGCCGCAATTCGGGGACCTGACTTGCAGAAAAAAGTTTTTACAGCAAGGTGATGAATCACAGCATTCGCTGCGTAGTACCAGTACAGGTACCAACCACCCGACATGGACATCTGTCACCTCATCACCCAGGTCCAGGGAGTTGGTTCCTGGCAGCTGCTGCAAATCCTACGCGGAACAATTCATGCAACTCGGCAAAAAGGCCCGAAAAATGATCAACGGTTTCTTGTCCGTCTACGGTCCCTGGACGTTGCATTGGGCAGCCACACAAAACACTGCAGACCGTCGTCCATCTGTCACTACAGTAGTTACCACCTGTCGCTGTCTCGCTTGTCAGTTGTCGCTATGTTGTATCAGTGACTGGTTGTTGACTGGCCCGGGCCATTTCCGTCCTCGGCCAAGACGGCAGGAAGATCCGAGGTTGCGTGGGCTCATTGGGCTGCGGGCATGGTGCGGYGTGGTGTGGGGCCGTGGTGGGTACCCCGGTCG
>RANY01001206.1:0-13988 GCA_009805235.1 Neurospora pannonica FGSC 7221
CAGAATACAGTGGTAGAACCTCTTGTATTCTAGTACATTCTGTGGGGACTGAGTCAACTGATTCCGTAGAGGGAATAGTTTAGTCAACCTTCTATACCTCAAGGTAGTACAAGGTAGTTACAAGGCACAGTACTAGCCACACGTTAACACCCACTTCTAACCTGCTGACGTCTTGTCGGCATGTACCCTGCTACGTAGCACCGGGTAAGTAGGGCGACTTGACGCTTACGTRGTTTTCTTTCAGTGCAATGACCCAGGGAAGGTACTGACTGGCCTTTGCTCAAGTTCGTACTGTAACTCTTCTAGGGAAGGCTTGGCATTTCTCCTTCCCAGCTCAATTCCCTTTCTTCGCCTATCCAGACAATAGCATCCATGTATTTCCCATGCGCTCATCCTGAATTCCCACCTTACCTCCGGCAAGGCTGTGACTGAGTGTCGCGCGACTAACACCGCCAATGACGATGCTTCGAATTATGCGCAGTTGGCTCCTGTTCTCCACGCGCCAACGCAGACAAAATGCGCAGCATGCGGGGTTGGTGATCCAGGCAAAGGTAGCGCCTTAAAACAAAGACAACAATAGCAACCACCTTCAAGGCTCCCAATCAAACCTACTGAGATATACGCTACGAATTTTATCAATTACTTATAGTAAGTAGTTCTCGTCTATCGAGCAACTCCCCTAATTTCAACTAGTGATTAACTGTACCTACAGTCCCGCGAACATAAGCTGTCCATTCGCGAAGCCTGCGAGCCTTTTCCCACCATAGAACATTTGTATGATTAGCTGCCGAGAGAGCTGAGCCTGGCGGACTCTGCAATGCGACTCCTGGAGCGTGACGATACCGGCGGGATCCATCTGACGGAGGACCTCCCAAACAACAAGATTCCACCGTATGCGATACTTTCACACACATGGGATCCCGAAGAGGTCCTCTTCGGAGACATGAGGGACGGTAAAGGCAAGAACAAAGCAAGCTACGCTAAGATTCTTTTTTGCGGAGACCAAGCCTGGCGCGATGGGTTGAAATTCTTCTGGGTCGACACATGCTGCATCGACAAGTCTGACAGCGCCGAGCTTCAGCACGCTCTCAACTCCATGTTCCATTGGTACCGCAGCGTGGTGANCCAAGCCTGGCGCGATGGGTTGAAATTCTTCTGGGTCGACACATGCTGCATCGACAAGTCTGACAGCGCCGAGCTTCAGCACGCTCTCAACTCCATGTTCCATTGGTACCGCAGCGTGGTGAAATGTTACGTGTACCTAGCAGACGTCTCAACCAATCAGCATGGCGACGGCCCCGGTTGGCAACCGGCCTTTCGAGAGAGTAGATGGTTTTCCCGAGGATGGACCCTCCAAGAGCTCATTGCCCCAACGATCGTCGAATTCTTCTCTAAAGAGGGCGAGTGCCTGGGAGATAAGGAGTCTCCGGAACAAGAAATCCATGATATAACCGGAATTCCGCGAAAAGCCTTCCAAGGTGTCCCTCTATCTGATTTCAGCGTCGCCGAACGGATGCGATGGATCGAGAAGCGTAACACAAAATACGAGGAAGACAAGGTGTACTCTCTATTCAGCATCTTCGATGTGCACATGCCGGTTCTCTACAGCGAAGGAAGGCAGAAAGCATTGAAGCGGCTGCAGGACAAGGTTCATGAGGATTACCTCTATCTGGCAAAATTGTGGCCCACGGACCCACGTGACCCGCACATCGAAAAGGAGCGGATCGAGCTGGCGAAGGGTGGTCTGCTGGCTGATGCTTATCGCTGGGTCTTCGACAACCCCGACTTCAACTGATGGCGCTAGCTGCGGGAGAGTCGCCTACTCTGGATCAAGGGAGATCCAGGCAAAGGCAAGACCATGTTGCTATGCGGTATCATTGACGAGCTAGAGCGGCGTGTTATCGCTGACGGTGGCAACTTGGCGTATTTCTTCTGCTAAGCTACCGACTCGCACATCAGTAACGCAACTACCGTGCTACGAGGCTTAATCTACCTACTTGCCCACCGGCAACCACGCCTGCTCTCACATCTACCAGAGAACACATACCCCTCCGATGACGCAATGGCATGGATCGTCCTGTCTAAGGTTTTATGCGAGATGCTAAAAGACCTGAACTTGAAGGTCACCTATCTGGTGATTGATGCTCTGGACGAATGTATGACAGACCAACCGCAGCTTCTCAAGTTGATCGTCCAGATATCATCTGTGTCTGCTCGTGTCAAGTGGCTTGTATCTAGTCGCAACTGGGTGCAGATCGAAGAACAGTTGGCGATCGTCGCACAGCAGTCCAGACTCAGCCTCGAGCTAAACGCCGAATCCGTCACCACTGCCGTCAGTGCATATATCCGCCACAAAGTTCTTCACTTGTCACAGCGAAAATAGTACGACAGTACAATGCAGACGGTTGTACATGACTATCTCTCTTCTAACGCGAATGGGACTTTTCTCTGGGTGGCCTTGGTCTGCCAAGTACTTGCGGACCCAAGCGTTCGGAGGTGGCAGACACTAACAAAGTTACGAGCATTCCCCCCTGAGTTGGATTCCCTGTATGCGCGGATGATAGAGCAGATTATTCAGTCCGATTATGCGGATCTGTGCAGGCAAATTCTTGCTGTTTCCTCTATCGTTCGCCGACCCATCAGCCTTCAAGAACTGACCACTCTCGTCGAGATGTCAGACGATATCTCAGATGATCCGCAGTCCCTGGAAGAGCTTATAGGGCTTTGCAGCTCGTTTTTGACTCTTCGAGACCAGACTATTTATTTCGTCTACCAATCCGCTAAGGACTTTCTACTGGGCAAGGCCGCGCACCAAGCCTCCCGCAACGCTTTCAACTGGGTCTTCCCCCTAGGAACACAAGATGTAGACCGCATCATATTCTCAAAGTCGCTCAATGCGATGTCTACGGTCTTGCGACGCGACATGTATGGCTTAGAGGCACCCGGATTCCCAATCAACGAGGTTCAAAAGCCACCTTCAGACCCACTGGCCACAGTGCAGTACTCATACGTTTATTGGGTCAGCCACCTTTCTGAATTCGTTTCCGGCACAAATGGAAACCGGGATGCTTTCCTACATGACGGTGAGGCCGTCCATAAATTCCTCGCGAAGAAGTACCTTTACTGGCTTGAAGCTCTCAGCCTACTCCGAGCCATGTCAGAGGGTGTCATCGCCATAAGACAGCTCGAGAGTCTGCTGGTAAGTACAAAAGTAGAAAATACAGGAAAGTCAGACTAACAGAGACAATAGGGCCACAGCGATCCAGGGCAGTTACTAGCCTTTGTACAAGATGCCTACCGGTTTGCTCTATCCTACAGTTCGATAATAGAGCAAGCCCCTCTTCAACCGTATACGTCAGCCCTTGTGTTTGCACCAACTGGCAGTTTGGTAAAACAAAATTTTAAGACGGAGCAGCCAGACTGGATAAGCATGGAACCAGTTGTAGAAGTGGAATGGAATGCATGCCTGCAGACATTAGAAGGCCATAGTAGCTTGGTTGGGTCGGTTGCGTTCACGCCGGATGGCCAGCGCCTCGCATCGGGCTCTAGCGATGACACAATCAAGATCTGGGATCCCGCGTCAAGGCAATGCCTGCAGACATTAGAAGGCCATGGCCGCTCAGTTGAGTCAGTTGCGTTCTCGCCGGACGGCCAGCGCCTCACATCGGGCTCTAGCGATCACACGATCAAGATCTGGGATCCCGCGTCAAGGCAATGCCTGCAGACATTAGAAGGCCATGGCCGCTCAGTTGAGTCAGTTGCATTCTTGCCGGACGGCCAACGCCTCGCATCGGGCTCTTACGATGACACAATCAAGATCTGGGATCCCGCGTCAGGGCAATGCCTACAGACATTAGAAGGCCATAGTAACTCAGTTCTATTGGTTACGTTCTCGCCGGACGGCCAGCGCCTCGCATCGGGCTCTTACGATTACACAATCAAGATCTGGAATTCCGCGTCAGGGCAATGCTTACAGACATTAAAAGGCCATGGTAGCTCGGTTTGGTCGGTTGCGTTCTCGCCGGGCGGCCAGCGCCTCGCATCGAGCGTTATGTCGGTTTCGTTCTCGCCGGACGGCCAGCGCCTCGCATCGGGCTCTAGCGGTCACACGATCAAGATCTGGAATTCCGCGTCAGGGCAATGCTTACAGACATTAAAAGGCCATGGTAGCTCGGTTTGGTCGGTTGCGTTCTCGCCGGACGGCCAGCGCCTCGCATCGGGCTCTTACGATCACACGATTAAGATCTGGGATCCCGCGTCAGGGCAATGCTTTGTAACTATTGATGTCGGTATACCAGTAACGCATGCATTGTTTGATCCTACGGGCCATTACCTTATGACCGATGCTGGACGCATCGAAGTAGCTACAGCTACTACGGAAAACGCAATTCGGCTAAATGATCTAGTAGCGCAAGGATACGGCGTAGCACAGGATGAGTTGTGGATTACCTGTAATGGCAAAAATGTACTCTGGTTACCACCAGAATACCGCCCTAGGTGTTCCGCCGTCCAAGAGCTGATGATATCCGTCGGCTGTTCGTCAGGACGAGTTTTCACTATTAGCTTTTCACGATTGGTTTGACGTTAATATCCTTGAAGTCTCTTCCTTTCACCCTTTATATTTCTTTTTCCTAGCTTGACACCAAAAGGCTCAGGAAGGATAGGTTATTCTATAGGAGAAATTCTAGCGGTTTCCATCGGTGTTAAGTCACTTACGTACTCTGCTTCGAGCAGGCAGGATTGTCAGATTCGATTCTCTTCCCAAAGTCAGATGTGCAATACCCCGGCAGCGAACATGCTGTGGCGATGGATGGAATGTGTGCTGGCAGTCAGGAGGGTTGACAAGTGATCAATACTGAAGAGAACATTCCAGGTCTATACTAAAATCACAAGATAAAAACCTCTCGAGAACTGGGTCTGGACTGGGCTACTGTGAGGGTGCTCATACGGCGTGCCTCCCCTTCTTTTAATGAACGTCGAAGTGGCAGGGAAGCCCAGCCCAGAGAAGGGGGAATACAGAACCCTAATAACAACGTTAAATAAGCACGTGTGACGAACGGCAGTCTGATCTGCCTAAGTGGGATAGCTGAAGGCTGATACTATCAGACGACATTCGGTGAAGCCAAAAGGTTCACAACAAGTATGGTAGCGTTATACTAGTCTCAGTGATGATGATCTATTGACTACTGCAGAACTATCTAATCTCCGAGGTTCTCGGAGTTCTTATACGTGTCTTGTCTGTTCATGTAGACCAGCTCACTGGCGATGGCTCACCTGTCACACGGACATCGCCCACAGTTCAGGATCAGGGTCGCAAGGCTCAGCAGAGCCTCAACGCCTGGCATTAGCCTCGAGATGCCCGGTGGCCTCCGGCCGCAACACTCACCTCGGCCGGACCCTCGGCCACTGGCACTGCTTACCCGAACCCCTCTCGATACCATCGGGCTAGCGAGCTAACCATGGAAGTGCCGAAGACGCTGATGAAACACCATGAGACAATCCCAGTCATCCCAGAAGCAACCACAGCCAACCAAGCAAGAAGCAGGGCGCCCGGATGAAGGACAGCGCCAGAAGGAAGATGGAGAATGGATGAAGGCATTCAGGAAGATCCACATGTATGCAGACTGCTAGATAGATGCNGGAAGATGGAGAATGGATGAAGGCATTCAGGAAGATCCACATGTATGCAGACTGCTAGATAGATGCCTTGAAGCCTCAGGCGACAAGGCTTGATACGTACCTCAAGTACGTACCGATTCCCTTTGGCATAAGAAGGCCTTGAAGCCCAACCTTCTCCTGGGGGTTGAGAAGATCAACAAGCCGAAAGCTTGTTTTGATTGATCGTGATCTCAGCAACAAGCCTTGGCTGCTTTGTATCCGGATCGCGAACGACAAGTAGCTTGACTTGTCGATAAAGCATGTTCTCATAAGTGCCGGGCCGAAAGCCAATGCTTCCTATAAGCACCAATGTATGAAAGGCAAGCCGATGTCTAGGATCACAAGGTATCACGTGCGCGCGCACGGGCTGGCCTGCTGGGCTCTCGCCCATATAGCCAGTCCTCCACGCACACTTCCTTTCCTCTCCTTCGTACAACAACGCATATCTCACCCTACCCCCAACGGTGCTCTCTCGCCCCGTGATATTGGCTGCGCGTTCCCACAAAGTGCTAAGTGTGATGGCAGCCTTGCAGCTGTGGCTCTTGACTGCCATCGCAACTATATAAGACCACTTGAGCGACCGAATTGCCAGCTTTGGTTACTTATATCCTTTTGGAACATAGCCTAGGGGTGTAGTGGTCCGCCAGCGCTGTGACACTAAGAATAAGCAGAACATCGTCTGTTGTGGCTTCGGTTTTCTCAAATGTTTGTTTGCATAAGAGGTTGAACTTTTGTGCAAGAGTTGATTGGATCCACTGTGAGAAGAAATGTCAGTACACAGTATCAGTATGGGTAAGGAGGAAATCTACCTGGATAACCTCTCCACGGGCCTTCCCACGGTTGCCAAGCAATGCCCATTGTTCGGAATCTTCGTCTGAATCTTCATTTGAATCTTGATCCCTTCTCTTCGCGAGCACTACAGCATCAGCTTGAGCTACTATATGCTTCYATACAGCAATAATAGTCACTACTGATTGAACTGTTGGTACCTGCTTCTGTTCCTCGGTCCCGTCTATATACAGACGCCTGCATCTTGCATAGCGTGTATAGTCGGCCAGAAAGCTCTTGCAGATAGCAATGGACTTTTTCTTRTTTTGGCACACACCAAACCAAACCTTATCAGCCTCTTTTTGTGTTAATTGTAACACATCTGTGACAAATCTAAAAAGCATTAGTACGCAATATCAAAGAAAACAGCAAAATGATAAGGTAYATACCTATTCCATAGACACCACGCGCGTTCTCGCTCGGCTTTGGTCTTCTTACAAAGCGAACGCTCATGTGTTGTTACCGTAAATTCGTCGACGTCGGCAAATGCTCTTCTTTTCCGTTCTTCGACGTCGGGTACAGTCGGCGGTATCGGYGGTTTTYGTAGCTCCATCCCTTCCGTATTGCATATGGATGGAGTGCGATCAGCACGCGTGAGACTCAAAAAATACCCTCTCAAGCTGCAATAGCTTACGAGCTCAGCATGTTTGGAAGGAGAAATCAATTAGAAAACTCGGAAGGAGGGTTTCATATGAAAACCAACGCAACCCTCGCAACGTAGGGGCCGTAATTCATGCGGTAGAATCAACGGGGAAGAATAGATATACAATGAATGCAATTAGAATGGGACAGAAGTTTGCTTGTTTGGTTCAGTCGGAATCCGAGAGTAAAGACGCAATTTATATCTTGAGGCCCTTCTGACTCGCTTGAAGGGATATACGTACGGAGAAAAGTGTTCACCAAAGCCAACCACACCTCCCAAAAGCCAACCACACCTCCCACTTAGATGTACCAAAAGCCTACCACACCTTCCAGTAAGATGTACTAAGTATATGGAATAGGCGTCAGGGGTAAATGGCAGGGGTAAGCACCTTGTGTAGTGTATGCCTAGCCCACTCAGCTGGGCTTGGCGTAAGTGGAACGGTGCACTCGATGGCGAAGGCAATGAAAACGGTTCAAGAAACGGCGGCGGCGTTTTTGGCTGAGTCATCCAAACCCCTGTCAAAACCTCCTCCCATAGATAAGCCTCGGATATGTCTGCTTATCTATGGGAGTGGGAAGGATATGAAACGGGTCTTTTAATCACGTGGTAGGGTCAAAAAACTGAACCACCACCTCCCATATCCATACCGTTCGGACGGAGGCAAGACGGTAAGTGGGGAGGCGGCGCTAAAAGGATGAATATAATTGGGCGGATTACGAGAAAAGTTGACCGTCCTAACACTGCGGCTAGATCTTTTATACGAGTAACACCAAGATTGCACTTGGTCAGAAGACCATTCCTGATTGGTTCCAAACACCTTGTGATTCCCCGTAGTCATCTCCGCATGGGTCTCATTTTTCTGACAGACCCTCGGCCCGTAACGCTGACTGCGACTCTGACCCTGATCTTCGGGCGCGCCGCCCCCAGTCTGGCGGTGGCCGCGGTGATCATTTGATATTCCCATTCAGCCGTTGAAGCCGGTGATGCTAGAATCCACATTCCACCTTGAGCKCCGTTGAGGCTCTACAAACAGCGAATTTAGCCTAAATTACCCGCGATGTTCGCGGGCGTTCAGTGATGCGCTTGAAGACATGCAAAAACCACGATAACGACGACGATATTGAACAACAGCATCAGCAAAAACAACAAATGTAGTACTCTTAAAACTCAAAAAGAAAGAGGGATGGCAAGGAATGTTCGCTCACTACAAATAATCAACAGGATGCTACATATATCCCGTCTGGATATGGTAGGATAGGTAGGGGAGGCGAGTGGAGTCTTCAGCACAGACACACAGACATATGGAACGGGGGAAAAAACAAAAACGAGAGAAACGAGAAAAGACCAAGACAAAAAACAAACATACAACACCAGGGATTCGCTGGTCGTCACCGACCCAACTACTAGTCTGGCCCTCACTGGCTTATCTATGGGAGAGCGGACGGGATCCCGAGTTTTCCAGTGGGTATGGTCGTATGTGCTTATCCTCTCTCTTCTACTTCTCTATAAACCTATTTTAGTAGCTGGCTTGGTGCTGACTGTACGAGAAGTCTGTAACAGGTAGGTAGTCTAATACGTTCGAGGTGAGGATTGCACTTAGCAAGAACTCCACCGGCTTCTGATCAAGTGGTAACTTGATTGTTAACCAGTTATGCGATTTGCATCGCTTCATTCCGTGCGTTTATATTTTTCGATCGCCATTTCTCTAGAGTTCCCGTTGTTATCCTCGTCGCCTTCACGGCTGGCTTGGACGGGGCGACGGAGGCTTGGCTTTTTTTATTGTTGTTGTTATTTTTAACGTCTACTTCCGCCTCCCGTAGGGCATGAGACGTGTCATATCGGTGAATTTAGCGTATAAAAATTAAGAGCAATGTCCTAACTGTCCACCAAAACCATTAACCCGAGGGCAAACCGAGGCCTATTGCCAGTGTAGATCATGTGTTGCCCATAGCGTAAACGCTATGACAAGGGCAGTGTTCTGGGTTTGGAATAGTAGTTCAATTCAGTTGATAATCTTCTTTGGTCTCGAAGGCCTTGTTGATCCTCTTGTTGCGGCTGTACTATTACGTCCCCGTTCGTTAAGCAAATGGCGAACAGATGCCGTAACTGCCGCCCAGTTTGCCATACCCCAGCTTCCTCGAACAAAGCTTCCCAGCGAGAATCATCCTCTAAGAGCCCACGGTGCAAGCAAGCCTCCCTAAAACTGGCATACACTACGCCGTCCACAGTCCGTAAGTACTCAAAGGAGGTAGGCCCAGGTACGTTCACTAACAACAGACGTAGGAAATACCGTTCGCCTGCAGAAGGGGGCACGTAAAAAATACGACCGATGTTTGGAGACCGTTGACGTGGCTTCCAGACCCTGTTTTTTGCATCCCACGTAAACCGAGTAGGGAAATCCACGTACAGAAGGTCTCGGCTCTCAGGGTGTTCCGCATTGTACTCAAAGAAGGCAGAGAGCTTTGTCCGGGCAGACCTTTCGGCTGCTGCTTATGCTTCTTTAGGGGGTAAGCCGGCACGAAAAGTAACCATCGGATTGTCCTCGAGGTGGATAGGTAGTGATTGAACGGGCGGAAACTCCTCGTGTATACGCCATTCCATAATGCGAGCAAGTGCTTCAGCTGGGCTTATATACCGTGCGGCCACATACTACTTGATCTCGTCCAGGTCCGTAAGTTCCAGAGTAGTCCTGTCCGTACCCTTGTAAATGTACTTATAGATATACTTAACAGCATCAACAGTAGAGCAAATCTCTACGTTAATGTGATATTCGTACTTAAGGACCAAGTACGGGTTATGCGGCACCACCATGTTGTTACGCACAATAACATCCCTACCGCCCACCTTTTTCGTAACGTGAACACCGTTATCACGGCGCCTATAAGAAGGATAGCCAGAATCTGTAACAGTGGTCTCATCCACGTAAGGCTTAGGAAACCGCTTTCCACACTTGACTACACCGTTCTTATCCTTCTCGTCCACGGCCATACACGGGGCGTTCGGGTTATCCTGACCGCAAGGACCATGGACTAAAAGGCTACCCACTAACTTGGTAAGCCGTCCGTCCGGATCTTCCTCAGGTAAAGGAAACTCTGCACGGATAACACGGTCCATAACTTGAGGCTCCAAGTATGCCCGCTGAGATTCTGTATACAAGAACACTAAGAAATGGCGGTGCGGAAGGCCACGTTTCTGAAACTCCAAGGTCCACACGATGCCAGTATACTTCCCGAAAAGACCATTCTTGATTTCCTTTACCAATGCATTTGCCTTCATATTGAAAACCCGACCAACAATGTCCGGGCGGTCGGTTGGATCCAGTCCGTTCAGTGCAGCCGAAACCTCTGGCCAGTTGGGATTGGCCGTCATTGTGATAAAGAACGTAGGCTTTCCGAGTTTACGGGTAATAGCTATGGAGTTCTGGTAACAATTTGCGTTGTAACGGGCACTCCCAGTGTGCGATGCGGGTACGATAAGTCTCTGGCCAATATCTGATGTAGTTTCCTGACCATCAGCGGCGTGAACCCAGTCCGTTAAGTGCTGGTAGAGGTCTGCACGGATTTCCTTTTGGTGCCATCTGAGCCAGTCCAGCCTTTCTTGATCGTTTGAAGCCTGTGCATCCACCAACCATTGCTGAAAGAGCCTCCCGAAATAGAAAGGAATGAAATCGTAGTCCGTACGGGGGTATAAGTAGTACCGACACCACTCATTCCACTTCACCGTATTGTCCTTACGGGTGTTCATCACCGTCCGATATAAAGCCCTATAGAAACCGTAATCTCCGCGCGGTAGCATTAGCGGATATGCCAGAGGAAAATACATCCCATAGGTAACGGGAATGCGCTCAAAGAAGGTAGAGCCCCTTTTACTCAGGATAATAGACCGTGCGGAACTGATTCTGCCGTCATTACGTATCCCATCCCACTCGGCAGGTATGTCCGGGATAATTGCGGCAACCTCATCGGCTGTGGGAAGGTTTTCGCGCCTCCGATCGGCCCCTTCCTGAACCACCAGCTGTAAACGCATTTGGGCATCAAACTCAACCTGGGCGTTTTCATGCAAGCATGCATCCAGACGTTCTTTTGCGGTATTATACTTCCTCACGTACGGATTGTTATGGTGCAGGAAGGACGTCAAGTCTTCCACAAACTCRGGATCCAAGTCCGCAAAGGCTTCAAGTCGACGGCCAGCCTGGATTTGCGTAGCGTCTGGAACGGAAGGATCGTAAATATACAACTGTGCATATGAAGGCCGCTTGCCCGGTTCAGGTTCTAAAGGACCGTGTAAATGGTATAAATTACCCTGTATCTGGAAGTCCCTGGGGCCGTAACCACCACCGGTGTACGGTCTTTCGGTGTACTGCACGGACGTGAAAGCAAAGGCGTTATTGTAGTGCCGTATCTTGTTCTTGAATTCTCGTGACCGCTGGTCGATGCTAGTAAGTAATTTACGTAAGAAAGGTGGTAAAGGCGACTACGGCTTAAGGCGCACTTGGCCTTTCGAACAGTACCCGCCAAATTCAACATTTGTTCCCTGTACGCACACGCAGTTTACGTTAGCAGGGTTCAACTTGAGAGGACCGTAAGTATATAAAACCTCGAGCTGTTCACTTCTCCAGTGCCTTGCTTCGCAGTATTTATAGGGAACGTTCATCGGCCCCAGGTCATCGTAAGGGGTAGTCTGGATACCGTTCACAGGAATCTAAGCATCAGGTTCGCCTGGCCGTAAACCCCGTTCATCAAGCTGTACCGGCACGGGCAGTCCTTCGTCGAGTGCCTGGCGCACGGCTTCCCGGAAAGCCTCCGCTTCGGCTTCTCGTTGTTCGATTCGCACGTTGCGCTACCTTGTACGGGCGGACCTCGCAGATGCAGAGCATAGTATACACGTCTTGTAAGGAAGACCGCGCGGATTCAACTTGAAATCCGAGATGGGGTTGCTCTCGCGGCATTTACTACAGTGAGCAGTCTGAGAGTGGAATACTCGAGTGTTAGCATCACGTCCAGCACCACGTCTTGGACGACCACGACCTCTTCCTCGAGCGGGAGCGGCAGTACGGGCAGCGCGCGGCATTTTCGGAGGTCGGGGCGGGACGGGATGGGGGTTCAAACGACACGTATTACGGAGAAACCACGCGATGTACGGACCGTGAAATTTTCGTGTCTGGAGCTTCACTAACAAAAACGTGTAATTATTAGTTAGGCCTAACAATTCTTTTGCGGGACGAACGCACCGAAAGGACCCTGTACGCTACCAAGCTGTTAGTAAAAGTGGGACCTCGTACGTGGTCCGCGCGCGAAAAGCTCTATTACACTACCCGCAGTTTTTAGCGTGCTAGGAGTTATTAAGAAAGAAAGAAAGAAAAGAAAAAAGATAAAGATAAAAAGAAAAAGAGAAAAAAAAGATAATATATAAAAAAAAAAAAAAAAAAAAAAAAAAAAAAGAGAAAAAGAAGAAGATTCGTCACACGTAGTGAGGATCCCGGGTATTGATAATTTGCAGGTAACGTAACCTCTAAACGGTTTATCCAATTTTGTAGCAATTACTTACACGAGGCAGCAGTACCTCTAGTTATACAACGGAGCATTACTATCTGACCCCGCAGATCGAGATAATTAATGGACGCTCCATATCGTTTCCAGCCTTTTAGCCTTGCTTCATAGTACAGCTCAGCGGAAATCGCTAAACCAGTTCGACTTTTGATACTAGGCATTTGAGCCTTCGCCTACGAGAAGCGATTAGTATCAAACACTTTATCTGCGCCATCAAACACAAAGGCCGAAGTAGCATCCACTTGAGAGTAGCCCCGTTAACGTTCGCCAAAACCCAATATCCGCGGTATGGTATACTAGCACGATTCTCGATCGCAGCCGTACAAGACTGTTAACGGCCATTCCATTCCCTTTATAGTTACCTCTATCCAAGTAAGTACAACAAGTCCTTTAGCCTATCACGTCCTACTACAAAGTCCAACGCACGGGCAACTCCTCAAAATCTTCCCTTGAGGTTGGGAATCTCAAAAGCCCCCTCTCCCTTGGACGCATCCAAAGCATACTCCTCCGGCTCATCCCAATACTCGCTATCTAACCCTCTCTCCCTCAACCACGCCTCCAACACCTCGACCTTCTCCTTCCTCCCGGGCCGGTTCATGCCTAGCACGTCCCGCGCAATCACCAGCGGCGTTCTTCCTTCGTCGTCCCGCAACATCTTGGCGCCCCGCTCCAGCAGGAGCTTGACCATGTCCACGTCTCCCTCACGAACGGCCAAATGCAGCACGTAGCCCTTGCGCAGCCAGACCGTCTTCCGTCGGTCTGTCGGGCTCGGCCCTTTAATGTAGTTGGCCGTGTTGAGTGCCTCGCACAGGTTTCCTCCTCCGAGTCCTCCTTGCTTGTCAGCGTCATCGAGCAACCAGGCTAGGAGCTCTTTATTCCCCTTTTGTCGCGCCGCGGTGGGTAGGAGCTTGAGTCGGTCGAGTTTGGTGAGGGCGTCTCTGAGCGATGGTGGTGGCGGGGTCGTAGTAGGCGTGGTAGTAGTAGTAGAGTTGTCGGCGACAAAACCAGACCCAGACCCAGACCCAGACCCAGAAGACCCCGAAGAAAGCGACGACAACGCAAGAGCATACCGTATAGCTTCCACCACCAACCCCACCTCGCGCGGCCTGGATTCCCGCGGCTGCGACGTCACTCTCCCCTGTCCCTGCACCAGACTCAACAGGGTCTCTACCTTGCCCTCTGGCGTGTCCAGGTATCCCGCCTCCTTGAATGCGTCCAACATGGTCTTGAGCGGCGGCATTTCGTGGCCCGTGCTGAGCAGTCGCGGGCCGAAATGGCGCGGCGAACGCCACCGCGAGCGAATCAGCGCC
>RANY01000123.1:0-54605 GCA_009805235.1 Neurospora pannonica FGSC 7221
CGAACAGGGCGGAGAGGTCGGCGCCGGGCGGGGGCGGAGCGGGACCGATTATGGCCGGAGCTGACGACTCGGAGGCGCCATTGTTGTTGGAGATGTTGAGGGACTCGGCGGATTTTGTAACGTCTTCCATGCTGGGCGTTGGTTGTGTCGTTGGGTTGTGGTTTGGTTGTGGTAAGGTGAGACCCCCCGCTCGCTTACTCGGTCGTTGAGTTTGGACTTTTCCGTTGCTATAATGTCGAAAAATGACGTAGCCTCAAAATGAACTCGGAATTGTGACGAGAAGTATTCAAAAATGTCACAAGTCCTGTATATAGCTTGTAAGATCTTGGAACTACCCGTCCAGAGATAGGTAGAATTAAGTATTTTCTTCAGAAGTCGAATAAGCCCTGAAATAAGGGCTCAGTGACATTCTTCGGGCTTCTTCAGGACTTCTGCTCCGGGAAACGTTTAAGTGGGGCCAGTGGAAACATTTTTCCCGCGGCGGGGCCGGCTCCGATGTGGAGCAAACGGCCCGGAGCTGCGGCGGCGGGGCAGCAGATCGGAACCGGTATGGAGCAGCAGCAACGATGAGACGTCTTCCAAGATTGTATCAAAGAGCTCGCAAAAGTAAAGAAAGAAGCGATCAAAAAGGCAGAGAGGAGCACACGCAGATGGTAGGACGGCGTGGAAACATGCAAAAAAAAGAAATTTTACTTTGATCCGACCCAGGCTCGATCTGGGGACCTTCAGTGTGTTAGACTGACGTGATAACCAACTACACCATCGGACCGTGTTATTGTTGGAAATAGATTGAGGAGCAAACTTTTATCAACCTAGCCTTCAAATCGCGCTATTTGTCACACACTTTTCAGATGATGCCTTGTCTACCATAGGAACTTCATAGTGCCGGGAAAAGGAGTAAAGAGGGACTGAGAATCATTGTTCTTGTATTTGGCTAATTTATTGCCACGCACGTTCATTATAGACCTGAATCTAGTGGCAAATCTACCACAGAAAGGGAAAAAGTAGTAAGAACATTCCATCGTTGACTTTTGAGGACACATGGATGGCAGGTGTCAGTGGGATGCTAGCGGGCATTTAAATACCCAACGGTGAATACTCAAGTGTATACCGCGTTATAGATACCCAAGTGTTTGAAATTCTCTTGTACTACCTGTGACTCTCTCAGCTGTCCCTGAAGCGCATGAACAAACATAAAACGGTGATCGAGAGAAAAAGAAGTGTGTAGGTATAAAGCTGCAAGAATTAACGCCTCAGTGGTCAGCTACGTCGGGCATGTAATGCTTCTGCCGTTTTCCATGACTGAACCGCTTGGTGTGATCAAGGACTTCAAACCTGTGATCTTGTCTGTCCAGTGTGAAAGATAGCACCGGAAAAGAAATTAAGATCGAACCATCTCACCCCGGTTTCATGCAGCGGCATGTTGCGAACTTTGCACTTCAATGACACCCCCCGAGAGTCCTCTTCCTAAAATACATTCCTATCTACAGAGTGATAGAGGTATCACCTTTCACCTGCCTTCCGGACAAGTGATTCATCCGTTGAGAGAAGATCACACGATGAGACGAGAACAGTCATGAGTGATGATCTGTTCACGTTGTTTGCGCCGTACAGTTTCCTTTTCTAACGCAACACCCGTTTCCGACGCGTCCCGTTTTGGTGTGCTGGCGACTGGCCTGCTGGTTCTTTTCTTTTTGTGTCCATGTCCTCAAGGCATGCAGTGTGCTGTCAATGTTGTCGAAGTAGCCACGTCGTTGAGCGGCCTTGTGTTGTTATCTGGGTTGATGACCAGATATCAACGAGACGATGATCGGATTTGTTTGATTTGTTTGTCTCAGGCTCGCCGTCAACCTCATAGGTTTGAATGTGGATTGTTCCAAATGAGCCTAAGAGCCTAGAAGAAAGTTGTAGACACTGGGCCTCTTCCGAGATAGCTCCTCTGGTCGACTTCAAGAACGTGGATTTGAGGATGAATGGGAGATACGCTTTAACGCCGGGTATGCTACCCTTATCAGTCTCGCTTGAAGACATCTTTTCGTCTAACGCATAGTAGCCTCATCGGAAAGGGAAGGAGGTAGGCTTGGCTGAGCTGGCTGATGTCGTAGCGAACTGTTGTTTGCCTTCTCGGGATGGCAGATATGGTACTTGTCGCCTCCCACAGCGGCCCGAAGCCCTAGCTCGGAGAACAGTTACTTCCGACTTCTTGCATGGAACACTGCAAAACCATCGAACGCCGATATGATGAGGTACGTCAGTATCCGTGTCTGCTACAGGGCTGCATGCATGTGATATCTCGGTATTAGTTCGCCCGGCCGTTCCATCCTTGCGAAGCGGCGCAAAAGGGAGATAGGGGCGCAACCCGCAACCGGCAATCCGACGATTGATACCCTAGCTCGATCTTTCTGCTGTGTAAGGCGGCAAAATTCACCACACTCGCTGGTGTCATAGTATCTGACGGCTGAGATATCGGACTGGTAGGGGCTTCTGATAAGGTAGTTAGCCGATTTGAGGCGTGTAAGAATGCATTAATGTTCCAATGCTGAAAGTCTGGCCAGAAAGGGAGGCAAAAACGGACGGAGAGATGTTGATAGGGCTAAGACAAGCGTATTTCCCCATAGTATGGACCCTTAGAAAGTGTTGAGGCAAGATATTGCGATATCCCAGTACAACTTCTCGTAAAAAGCAGACCTGAAATTTGAGTAACCTCTAGTTTAAGGGACGCGTGCGCGGGATAACGTTTTGACTTGGTCATAAGGCAGACGAAAGGAACGGTGCCCAGGGATGTGTACGTTAGCGGCTGTTCGAGTACGTAGTGCTTTCTCAAGATGGCGTCAAGCTAGCGCCCTCATCCCGAAGCTATCGAGTCTTGATGCATATGCGGTAGGGTGAGACAAGGATGTGCTTGCATGGAGGCTGGATAGGAAGACCGGGTGGGTACGGGTCAACTTGACGAAGGTACCGTGAGCCGGCGTTAACCTCGGGAGAAGAAAGCTGTCAAAGGCTGGCTGATAACTGATGGCTGAGACCTTTTGGGAATATCCCGATAGGAATGATAACAAAATCCAAATAGTGATACCTCACTTCCCGGGTAGCTCACGAACTATACCCGCCATACTTGACGTAATCAGTTGGTGCCCCTTTCGTACAGCAATGCAATTGGGCCTTGCAGGAGGATTGAATGTGTGGCTCTGCCGGTACTGGTGAATGGATGTAATAGTAGTAGAAGGCGGAATGGAACGAGTTTTCATCCATCCGTGGTCGCATCTTCACTTCATGAACAAGGGTCAGAAGAAAGGAGAACATGATATCGATGAGCTAACTCCGAGAACACGCCTGGGCGGGTGTCCGGGTATTTGCAAAGTGACATCGCCCTGGAAGGTCCGGGTACATGCAAGCCGCATCAGGGTGCATTGCAGCAGCCAAACCAGACTCTGCAGGCGGCAACACTATACTAGCCGTACCTGATGCTTGATGGAAAAGGCCGAGTGCAACCATGCCAGTGAAAAGGGGACTGCAGGCATGCAACATGATAAGCTTCTCGCTCTTTATTGAAGAGATTCTAACATTGATAAGTCGCAGTGTATCGGATGAGTTGTTTTTTCTTGTCCTGCGAAATGATAGCGGTAAAACAAAATCTGGCGATCTGATAGTGAAAGCATCTGAGGTCATGATGGGCTAGATGAGCAGACTCGGAGAAATATATGAAACGGGGATGTAGAGTTGACGCCGGAGATATGGTAAAATAGGTGCCGGGTGAATTTTGCTCGAATGAAACACAGTGCCGGCCTGGATCGTCATCATAGGCCCGGGTAGTATGTTTCAACTGAAGCTAAGGTGGGCGACACGGGAGGGACGAGAGCCTCAAGCATGCTTTTCCGGTGTCGGCCACGACGCGCAGATGATTATCATGTGCGTGTAACGGAGTCCAGAGATCAACCAGCACTTTCCATTGTTGCGTCTGGTCTCACCGCTAGACGCTTGTGAAGGGCTGGAACAATCTTGGGCRTTGACACTTCCGCTATCCAGAAGCCGCACAGTCCATAAGTTTGAGCATGGTTGACGTAATGGACTCAAAGAGTGGTGGAAGGACGGGCGGCATCAGCGGCTTGTTGGCGCTGCTCTGTTGGAGGTTGAGCATGAACTGGCGGCAGTGAGATCATGATAAGACTTTTTTTTTGACCATCTGCACGCTTCTTTGGCGCCTTCTCTATGCCGAAACCCGAGAGAAAGTGGAAATATCGGGAGAGAGGCAGGAGCAGCGAGATGTCTTAGTCTTTCTGTTCGAAGAGGACGACGTTGAAGGTTATCGCGGCCCCACCAATGCGAACAATCCATGATCAACCGAAATCGACGATCTGGACCAATCAAGTGGGCACCGCAAAAGCCCCACTTTGATTTCTTATAAGTGCTCACCTTCATATGATTGGCTGCAGCTGCTTGCCACCCCTGCCCATCATGCGCGCTCGTCGCACTCGCATGATACGTCCGACGGGAACATCCTTCAATTCTCGAGCAGCAAACGTAGAAGGAACACCCCAACGTGCCAATCCAAGCTCATTTCCCCCGGCGCGCAAGTGCCAGTGGCAGTGGCAGAATCTCAAAAGTTTTCGTGTCCTTTTCATGATCATCATGGCCTGGGGCATTCTGGTACGGACGGACCGAGCTACCGACCAGGCGAGCAACCAAAGTCTCTTGAACCCAGCAGCCAGGGCTGTCAGCCTATCAAAGGATTTGTGACAGTCTTGCGTTGCACCGAACTGGAAAAGAAGCCGGATGGAAGACAAACTGTTGAGAGAATCTGACTCGGACAGAGTTACCCTCATCGAGTTACCCTCCATGGGCATGAGCGGCATAGCAATCAGACATTGTTGGCGCGAGCAGATGCGCCTCGATGCGCCGCGATGTGCCGGGGAACCCTTCCAGCTTCCGTGGTTGTGCGTGGCTCACCTCCAGACAACCACACTCGACCTCTTATCAGCCTGTTATCGGCCGGTAATCGAGCACGGCGTCCCTCGTCACTTTGCGTCACTGCGTCTACATGCTGCCGTCCTCCCTCTCCCAGCACATGTTCACAAAGGTATGTTATTCCTCAGGAGGGATTTGCGGCAACCAGCTCCTATCACTTATCAAGAAGCAAGTGGCTCGGAAACAGGATGACAAGATGCCATTGGCACGGCGATGTATCGGACAGACTGCTATGTACGGTACTGTCACGGTAATACGTCTCTGCTATCTGGTGACAGGAACCATGTCGTTGGAATGCAGCCGGAAAACGCGAACCCTGAGAACGGCCCCCGGCCCTGGAACCTTGGGGCCGGTTCTGGAAGCACTCGCAACCGGATTGGCTAGAATCGATGACCCTCTTTTCTATGGTTTCCGTATCTTTCCAAAAGCCTTCTTCTGATATCAATGCGCAACGCATGGCGTGCGCCTAAACCGTCCATTGAGTGAGTCTATAAAATTTTTTCTCCCTGTTCGTCAGTTCTTTCTCTCTCGCGGCATCCACTCATACTTCAACGTGTACATGCGGTGTCTCGACGAAATATTTTCCTATACTGGTTATAATTCCTAATAAACTTTTCCAACTCCCATCTCGACCTCTCCCGTTTGTGTTCGGTTCCTAGCGTGTCTGCTTTCCACTTCACTCTCCTGTCCCGTGGCAGATATCATTCACAAGACCTTGACAGAACCTTTGGTAGCCGGCCACTCCATTGCTCCGCCATCACTCTCCCGCTTCCATCCTTCTCCGAGTCCTGTGTTGAAAAACAAAATCGTCTCCATCTTCCTTCCTGCTCCTTGCACCTGGCTCTACTTCTTCCTTGAGGAGGTATTGGACAGTCGTAAGACCTCAGTCTTTCTGTGAAGCAATGAGCCTAACAAGTACAAGCCACCGCGACCCGGACAAGTTCCCAGCCGTCCAGCTATTCCTCCTTGGTGAGCCATCCAGGTCCGAAACTCACTGTCTGCTGTGCCAGTCCAGCAAGCTGACCTCAGATTCCCTTCAGCAATCGTCCGTCTCGCCGAACCGATCGCACTTACCTCCATCTTCCCCTACGCCTGGGCTTTCATTAAACGATTACAAATCGGAAACGAAGATGACGCCTCGTTCTACGCCGGCCTCCTCATCTCGTCCTTTGCCCTGGCCGAGGCCTCGATGGGCATGTACTGGGGAGGTCTGTCCGACAGAGTGGGCCGGAAACCCGTCTTGCTTCTAGGATGTGTCGGCACCATGTTCAGCATGATCATGGTTGGATTTGCGACCAACATCTGGGTCGCTGTGCTTGGTCGTGCCATCGGCGGGCTTCTGAACGGCAATATCGGTGTTATTCAGACCATGGTTGGTGAGCTCGTCACAAAGCCAGAGCATGAGCGTATGTCTTGCCCGCCATCTCCGAGTCTTCAAGATCTTTGCTAACAGAACAAATATAGCCAAGGCATATTCCATCAGTACGTCGTCAACGAAGAATTATACCCGGCCTGGTTTTGTTTGCGGTGTTGCTGACATGTGAAACAGTGCCTTTTGTTTGGAGCATCGGCACCATCATTGGTCCCGCTATTGGCGGTACCTTTGCTGACCCCCACGAATCCTTCCCAAACATGTTCCCCAAGGGCTCCCTATTCGACCGATTCCCGTACCTATTGCCCAACCTTATCTGCGCCGGCATGCTTCTTATGAGCATCGTGCTTGGTTATTTTCTTCTCGAGGAGACGCATCCCGATATGCAACCCCGCGTTCTGCTTCCCGACGATACATTCCTCTCCGAGAACACACCCTTGATCGAGACGTCCGATGCGATGAAGCGCCCCGCTGTTGACCTTCGCGACGAAAACTACGGTACCATGCGGGTTCGGGATATTAAGAATATCAACCCCGCGTCGAAGACTATCGAGAAGCAGCCGAGTTACAACGTCTTCTCCAAGAAAATCATGGCAGTCATCGTTTCTCTGTCGATCTTCACATACCACTCGATGACATTCGATCACCTTCTTCCCATTTTCTTCGAGGACGACAAGGTTCCTACCAGCCAGCCGTTCGGTATCTTCAAGGTTCTGAGCCCCTTTTACTCTCCTGGAGGCCTGGGACTCTCCCTACAGTCAGTCGGCATGGTCATGGCCGTCCAGGGTGTCATTGCGCTTTTCATGCAAGCCGTTGTCTTCCCTTTGATGGCTGAGAGGGTCGGTGTTTACAGACTTTTCATTCTGATCACGGTATTCCACCCTATCGTCTACTTTATCATGCCCTCGCTGCTCTTTGTGCCCGAGAGGCTCCTGTACCCGGCCATTTACTTCTGTCTCGCGGTTCGCAACTTCTTTTCCATCCTCCTCTACCCTCTCCTCCTGATTCTTATCAAGGAGGCCACGCCTAGTTCTTCTGTTCTGGGCAAGGTGAACGGGCTCGCTGCCAGTGCAGGTGCAGCATGCCGCATGGTAGCCCCGCCGGTGGCCGGATATCTGTATTCGGTGGGAAGGAAGATGGACTGCACTGCCTTGGCCTGGTACGGAAGCACATTCGTTGCCATCATCGGAGCGATCCAGTGCTTCCAGGTTAAGAGAGATAGGTCGAGGGATGCGGGGGGCGATGACGGCATGAGTCAACACTCGGACAGCGACGGAGAAGTCACTCCTGCTGCGGAGGTGGCCTGATGGTGAAAGGCCAGAGAATGATAATAAGGTGCAACATGAAAACAGGCGGATCAAAATACCCATAATGGAGGGAAGGCAGGCGAAGAAGGAAGGAAAGGATTTACTAACGACCACGGCTACATAAAAAGGGAACGGCATGGCGTTTTGGAACGGATCATGGTGTGCCTCTACACCAATGAGCGAGCGTGTACTGCTTTTATAGCTTTTTCATCACGGACAAATGATACCTGGAATGAGTTGAGTCCACAACTAATGAGAGGCTGAACTAGGTTTGGGATTGGTACGGATGTCGGTGTACATGTCATAGATGGTTAGAGGGAACATAGAATGGATGTCTTGATTTCAGATAATTCCAACTCATCTCGAGCTGCGATATCAGTGACAATTGCCGATTATCTCCGCGATACTGGATCTTGACGATGATTTGTCTCGTAAGGCCTGCCCTCGTCCCATGTCAGAGAACTCCCCTGACGTTATGACCCTGACTTCGCAGATAAACGTTAGTCAAAGACCCGAGACGGTAACCCGCCGGCCTACCATGCATGGTAAACTGTTCTTGCTGCTTCCCTTGGTGGTCTTCACGAAATTGCTTTGACACTCATTCACTCATTCACCGACTCACCTACTCGCCTTCACGTTCAAAAAAAAACTGGAGAATATTGTAGGCCGGCGGGTTATCGTCTTGGGACCTAGGCTCACATGTGTCTAGGAAGGTGCGGGGGGCAGGCGGTTGGGGGTGAAGAGGACGTTATGCCATATTCGCTCTTTCCTTGTTACTTCGTTTATAGGGCAGGAGCACTCCGTACTTTGTTTTGGAATAGTAATCAATTTGTTGTTGCAGTAAGGCACCAAGCTGTTGTGCTCGTGCTTGGCAGTATGTTTGGAGTCATGGACCGTCATTGCTTTGTCAGGGGTTGGCCTCCTCCTTAGTACGTCCTCTATCATCAAGATATCATGTCACTCGTATGGCGCTCGAATAGGTAACCAGGCACTTGCACATCATTTGTACCTAGAGCTGTTCGTAAACCACTGCACTGACATCTTATTCAACTCGCAATTTCTAGCTCATCATTCATCCATATCTTTTCCTTCCATCTCAAGCCCTAGTATGTCCAAGGGCCATCTACGTCTCTCGTAATTACCCCACCTTAGGTATAAAGCTTGTTCGTCAAGTTATTAAACGACAACCCCTCCTTAGCCAAATCATCCACATCAATCAAGAAGTTCAGCGGCATCTCCACGAGCGTTCCGCGGACCCTACCCAGCCACTCCTTGACCTCCTCCACGCCACCAGGGAACTCATCCTTCACCACATGTCCATAATCAACTTTACCCTTCTTATACCCTTCCTCAGCCAGCTTAGCCTCCGTGCCCGGCAGCACAAACTTCTCGCTAAAGAACTTATCATAGTCCTCCCACGTGCGCACCGTATCATCAGGCACAGCATGGAACACCTTGCGGAAGATCTTGGTGTTTGCTTTCGCCGTCTTGTACCACAGCGCCAAAAAGTCGTCGGCAAGCGGGTCTTCGACCAGCTGATCGGYGTGCGAGCCCCAGTCGTACTCGTTGACGGCGTGCTGGTTGACGGGGGTCCAGTTGTTGTTGGCGGCGTCCCAGCGCTGGTCGGGCAGGAGACCGAGGTGCTTGCGGAAGAGGTAGCGACGCAAGGAAGTGGCAAAAGCCGAAGCGCGGTAGGGTTGGCCGTCCATGGAGGAGTCGACCCGGTTCTTGTCCTGGATGATGACGGCGATTTCCGAGTCGTGATCACCCATCTGCGAGCGGTCGTTGAGGTTGGCGGACCCGCAGATGACGACGCGGTCGTCGGCGATGAGAACCTTGGAGTGGATGTAGAGCTCTTCGCTGACGAAGGCGTCGATTTCGGATTCGGGAGAGCCGTTCCAGGGCACGCTGTGCAGGTCGGGCCCGTTGAGCATGTAGCAGGAGGAGATGGTGTCCCAGGTGTTGTCGGTGATCTTGCTGGCGGCTTCTTGGTAGCGCTCGTATTGGCTGTGCTGTCGTCCTCCTTGACTTCCTTCGTAGCCGCCTTCGTAGCGACTGTTCTGACGGTAGTCCTCGTCGCGATGTCCACCTCCGTAGCCGCTCTGCCTGTCACCGTACCGGTCATCGCCACGGCCTCCATCATACCGGTTGTACTCGTCGCGCTCGGGTCTGCCGCCATCATACCCCCTTTCGCCCTCATAACCCCTACCACCCTCGTATCCGCCCCTTCCATAGCCGTCACCACCCCTGTTGCTCTCATACGGATCGCGGCTGCTCTCATATTGGTTCCGATCATCGTCAATAGCACGCTCGAACTTGTCGTCGTAATCCCGACGGGCGCCTTCGTAGCTTACTCCAGCATCCTCTGCAGCCTGAGCCATAGCAGCACTAGTGTTGATACGGTCGTAGTTGCGCAGGTTGTAAAATCGGATGTAGTCCGCTGGGTTCTCAATGCCCTCCCTCAGCAGACACTCGATGATGCTGTTGCCACCTCTGTTGATGCTGAAGTACTGGAACTCCATGATCGCACGAGTGCCGAGGGCGCCGTCGGACTTGAGATCGCCAGCGAAAGCAGGGACAGCGGGCATCATGACGAAGATGACAAACTTCTCGCCCGCGCGGTGGGCCCGAATGATACGGTCGACGATGGCCTTGCCGATCTTATTGCCAACGGGCTTTTGAGCATCGGACGTAGCGGTGATGAAGAACTGGCATACATTAGTACGAGGAGTGTGAACGACGGTACCGTCTGACTTACCTGGTTCTCGATATAGATGAAGTGCTTGGCGTTATTGATGATCTCGATGTAGGCTGCGGCGATGGAGGCTTCCGTGTCATGACCACCCGACCATTGGGAGCAACTATTCCAGTCAGGCGCTACAGAACATACAAGGTAGGGAATGATTGGACATACCTTCGCACAACTTGAACCTTCATGCTACGTCTCGGACGTTCGCTCGAGCGCCTGCGATCGTCATGGTCCTCGTCGTCGGCGTCTCCCAAGAAACGGCGGGCATGCTGGCGCAAATGGAAAGGGGTTTCGAATTCACCGAAATCAGAGTAGGGAGGGTTGTCTCCATATCCTCGATCCCGGCTTTGCTCTTGCTGAGGAGCGGACGCGCTGATAAGGGCGTACTTACCGGGGTCCTTCTCCTTGTACTTTTCGTTCCAGATGAAGGCCCTATGACTCGTCAGCAAGATCATCGGTATCGAAGGAAAGGGTTAGACTAACCAACGGTCAATGAAGTGATCAACTAGGTTGTCGACAATGTGGCCTTGCAAGCTGATGCTGATATCAGACCAACCCATTCTGGAGCTCTTGGTTCGGTCGACTGTGTCATCTGTTAGTCCAAATACCTGCAGCACTAGTTCTGTAAAACTCACGCTTGTTGTTTTCCCAGTTGCTAACATCCTCGAAGTCGTAGACGCGAGCATTGTTGTAGTCCTGACCGGGGAAAATGATGTCGTTGAGGTTGCTGGGATGAGCATCGGCGATTGGGTGACTGTTTGTGTCCCATCTTCCGAAGCCTGTCTGATTGTTAGCGCATTTCATGGGAAACCAGCGTCAAAGAAAAACTTACACATATCCAAACCTCCCATGAATGCGAGTTTCCTATCAACAACGCACAGCTTCTCGTGATGGGCCCAGAAAAGGGTAACGTCATCCTTCGTTCCGTACAACGCGGTCAGGGTATCCTGCGGGAGCTTAGCCAAGCTGAATGTGCCCATCTGCATCTTGGACCGGAGATCGGCAAGGACATCTCTGCCTCTTGGGATGTGATCAGGATGTCTGAAGACCTGGATGTTCTTGTGGAGACCTTCCAAAGCTTTCCTCGTGTGCTAGAATTTCCTCATGGTTAGCTTTTGGTCTTGCAACTTTGTCGACGCAGTATCATACCTGAGAATTGACTGTGGTGGCGTTAGTTAGCTGTGAAAGCTCATTAAGAACCGATTGACTGGGGACTTACGAGTCAAAGCCTGTTCGACTTCCTTGTAAACAATGATATTGACCTTAACACCGCGCTCCGCAGCATTGCGCAACATCCGGTCAAGCCGGTACTGCTCATTCTTTGCAGGGGGGCGGCGGAGGTACAACTCAGGGCTATCCAATTATTTAGTGACTGATCCAACTAGCAAAAGAGTCATAAAGGCATACCTCAACCACCAATCAAGGATGTAGATGCTCTCCTTGGCCTCTATGAGAGTGATGAGCGGATGAACTGACCGACGGGGCCGATATGACAAGACAAGTGTGGCTTACGCTCGAGAGCAATGGAGACGGCCCAGAAATAGGAGGCTCCATCGACGTGCCACTTCACATCGCCTGAAGATTCAGGTGCGAAGGATCCGAAGCGGTTGGCTCCATACTGGTGAGGATAGGAGGTCTCGGGGACTTCATCGTCTCCGGCTTGCTGAGACTGAGCGTTGCTGGCGTTGTCGTCATGATTGAGCAAACCCTCTACACCTGCTGTAACCTCCTCAAGCTTCTGCTTGAGCTTATCACGCAGGAAGCCCATGGTGGAGATGTCGTTGAGCCGGGGTGTGAGTGATGGTGATGGGTGATTTTGATGGTCGGGAGTTGAGAGATGATGGCGTAAGTGCGGGGCGCACTCTGGCAAATCTCGATGCTGTCGTATCTAGATAGAGGCGCCTGGCGGCCGTTTGTGTGAGACGTTGTCGTACAAGGCGAGTAATCGAGCGAGGGTAGAAGACTGAAGAAGGTCGGTCACAGTCACAGGGAAAAGAGGTGAATCGGTGACAGAGCCGTAGAGTGGACACTGAGCTTCAGCTGCGTGTGTCAGGGAGCTGAAGGTGAAACGGAGACTCGAAGAGAGATGATTCTTGTGCGATGGCTTTTAAATGTTTGTTAATGGCCAACCACCCAACGAGCGGGGACTCTGAGAGACCAATTAGAAGCTGAAGCGAAGCAGTGTTTACGACGACAGGCTTACGTACAGATGTCCTCAGCGGTACTGTTTCAAGAGGCAAGCGAACCGAGGGATCCCATGAGGCCAACCAATTCAAGTTGCTGAGTCCAGCTGCCCTGTGTCAGAGTGGACCGGAGGCATTGGTAGGGCTGATGGGATGGAGTTTAGGCCCATCATCCCATCTCTCTGAAAGGGGAAGACTGCATCGCCATCGCTGTCCTCGTCTCCTCATTGGTTGTCTTCATGTCGGCACGATGTCACCGAACAAAGTCCCTGACGGCCCGTGGTGATGTATAAGCGGAAGATGATGTTTAAGGGTATTCGGACACATGTTTCTGGGGCGGCCATTTCAAGGACAGTCCCGGCTTCTGAAGGCTGTACCGTCCGCAGTCGGCAGTGTAGATCAGGGATTCGTTGCTCGTGGTCCCCTCCACCTTTGCTTTTCACCCCGCCTTGGAAAAAGAAGCTCTGCCATCTGCCGAGGTTGACGCACTGTTCTACCCTTGAGCTTCCCGGATGAGCATCGGAAATGGCCATGACCATCGATGAATCTGGCGTTATCATCCTCTCGGGAAAGAAGCGCCACAAGAGCAATGGAAAAGGACAACACAATCCGGCCACGGTAAGTTTATGAGATAAACAGGATACATGTGCAATGTAGTCGAGTTTTGGAATGGGATGGGGCTTCGACATCTTTTCTGCCGACTGCTTAGAGGTAGAGTTCACAGAACATACGAGTGGAAGGATCGATTGAAAGTGCCCCGGGCCGTTGGTGACGAGGTGGGATCTTTCCCCTGGAATTTTACGGGAACAAAAGAACGGACCCCCCGCACTAACAAAACGTGCTGTGGCGTAGGTGACTGCCCCTTGAAGCTCATGCTTTTCCAGCGAGGCTTAGCTAGAATCCGTGGGGAAGTCCTCCAACTCCCGTCCATAACGTGATGGAAAACTTCCACTCGTGTGCCTGGAGTGATGGAAACATTGGAAACTCAAGGCGCAATTCAGCCTTAAAACGCGTGAAGGAACGTAACGTAACGTAACGTAAGCGAACCCCCCTCTCCACTGCTTGTGACGGGAACGCGTGCCTGGCCATTGCTGCCGCTGCTACTGTGACGGAAAAATGATCAGTCCTTTGCAGCTGTTATAGGCGCAGGTACAGTACATTCGGTTTCACTATCATCACTTTTTCGAGATCGTGACAGATAAAACATCAGGTACACAATTTTGGCGAACCTTGGGGAAATACCCTGAACTCTCAAGGTTTCCATAGCTCCAGGTTCTGGCATTCACGTTGCGTCTCAAAAAGGTAAAGTAGTTCCAGATCTTGGCACTTTTTCTTCTTCGTGTGTGATTACCGTTCCTGAATCTTTCTCAAACAACCATCATCACCTCGGTCACTCGTCTACTGCACCTCCATCACCCTTCCACCCACCCACACCACCCACTGCTTCACCCTTTGGAATTCGGAACGGGGAAGCGTGACTTTGTTGGTCCTCTCCCGTCTGTCCGGTCAAGCCCCCGATCTGGATACAACCGCCGTCACCGTCTGCGCACACCGGGTATATTCCCTTCCCAGATCCGAGGTAAGAGGGAGGAGGAGGAGGAGGAGGAAAAGGCACACTGGACACCTCGAGACAGGGAAACCCTGAGGGTTGGCGTACAATGTTTCCTGTTTGAGGCCAAGGTCAGCAATTTATCACTGGCAACCTCAAGACCCGGAGTGGTTTATCACTCATCACTCATGACTTTCACATTGCCCCCTTTTAACCCCCAATCTTCACCCACTCTTTCACACCACTTATTTCTCCCCTCCCACATTTTCCCGTTGAGACATTTTCCTTCTCCTTCCCAGTTCGGCCCTCGCACCTTTTACACTATAAATCTTCACTTGGCTAATACTGACCGGCTCAAGTACTTCTAGCTCGTGACTGCCCCGACGACCAACTCCTTGTGAATCTGTCCTCACCCCAAGGACATGATATCGACGAAGAGCCACCACGCCTCGGACTCCTTACAGAAAAATAACGTTATCAAGTACCGCCATCTTCTTCTTCTTCGCCGCCCATCTACCACCATCTTCAACCAAGGGTGAACTCAGTCTCAGTCTCAGCCTCAGTCACCACTCACCATGGACCTCCCAACCCTCCCCCCACCCTCCTCCCCCTCAATGACCTACGTCTTCTCCCCCGACCAACACGGCCACCTCGTCCCCTGGATCGCCGCCCTGCACGCCTCGTGCATGACCATGGACCGAATGATCGGGCCCTTCTTGCCTCCTCTCGAAAACGGAAAACTTTTGGGGTGGTGGAGGGAAAGGATCGCCGAGTCCAACCGGGGCACTCGCGTCATCGTTTTACTCCTCCCCGAAACCCCACCCGGCAGCAAACCGGTGGGCAACGACCTTAGGGGACTGGCGATGCTTAAATTGTCCGACACGGAGACGGGTTCGTTTAGGGGGAAGATCGATACCCTCCTCGTAAACCAGAAATACCGCAGGCAGGGGGGCGCGAAGGCGTTGGTAGATGCGTTGGAGTATGAGGCTGCTAGGAGGGGGAGGACTTTGTTGGTGAGTTACTTACTAGTCCATCCCTCCTCTGTCACTTTGAAACGAGAGAAGGGAAAAAGGAGGAGAGAAAACAAGAACTGACAGCAAGAAAAAAACAGCGCGTAAACACCGAAACAAACTCCGCCGCCGAAGCAGCCTTCAAGAAATTCGGCTACATCGAGTTCGGCCAAGTACCTCAGTTCAGCAAAGCCGTCGTTCCTCAAGGCAGCCTGAAGAAGAGCGAGACGTTCTTTTACAAGGATTTGCTGTCAATCTCACAACCGTCGTCTGGCTCCAACTCCTCTTCCTCCTCTTAGTCTTGGGAGACTTATGAGACTAGGGAGATTAGGTTGTTGGCGGATTGGGAGTTATGATGAGCAGAGCTTACTGCTGAAAGAATTCATTGTCAAAAGGTTCCATCTTTTGTTTTTCTCACTCAGTTACAGTACCACAGTCTTCTTTTTTTTTTTTTTTTTTTTTTTTTTTTTTTTTTTTTTTTTTTTTTTTTTTTTTTTTTTTTTTTTTTTTTTTTTTTTTTTTTTTTTTTTGCCCGCGCTTTTTTACACACACCATCGGAGGGCTACCTCCCTTTCGTTTTTCGTTTTTCGTTTTTCGTTCTTCTCGTCGTCGTTCATGATCGGTTTGGTCATGACCTGTTTCAATGTAGGTACATATGAAAGGATCTTGTTAAAGGGCTGTATGTTTGGTTTTCTATTACAGATGAATGTTCTTCCTCTCTCATTTGTCTTTGTGGTCTTTTGCTGGTCAAGTTATGTCTGGTTGAGGTTAGGAAAAGAGATACATGCAAGTGTTTGGGTTAAAAAAAAAGCGAATCATAATTATCTTCCCCGTTAGGTCTCTCATGTGTCACAGATCGAAAGGAAAAAATGAGGAAGTTGTACCGATATAGAGTGTTGTCGTCAGGGTCTCAACCAAAGCCTCAACGGGATGGAATATGCGGCCACTTATCGAGGCCAGCTCTACCAGCCAACGAACGGTCAACCTCCCGAAACGACGGGTCAAGGGCCACGAGCGGCAGCACACTGGTTCGACTGGCAATACACTGACCAACCGGCATTTACCCATGAGTCTCAGTTTGACCCGCTGTGTCGGTTTTACACGACTAACTTGGTATGAGTCTGTCACCAACTGAACAACAAGCGACGGAAGATCACCCAGGCATCTCGTCATTATTTGGATTTTCTGCATAAGCCCTCACTTGATCGCGAGAGTGGTTGTCGCATCCAAAGGGACAATAAATATCCTACACGCCAACTCTATTCTACACAAAGGGGGTCTCCACGTACTTATACGAGAGAGACACCACAAGTAACCTAGTGTAATGGGATATATAAAAAAAGCATGGCCAAGGAGGGGGGGAAAAAAGAAGTGTAGTAATATCAATACCCAGTCAAGGAGGCTTTCAGTTCGGGTTTTCCTTTTAATAAGCCAAAAGCCCCCAGTCCAGTGATGCTCTGTCCGCCAGATATCCCTTCTATCCATTCCTCCCATCCCCCAAAATTCAGCCTTCGCAATTATACACAAATTTCCTCGCTGCCTCTCCTCATTCGGAAAACCGTCAACCCTTTCTCCACACACAACCATCAGTCATTAACTACAACTTGCACGCTCTACATCCCCACCCACAGCGTGCATATATGTAAAATCCAGATCATTTTCCTGATGAAGTATAAACCAACACACAACAACCATTAGACCAAGACCGCAACTTAATCGGCCTTGGGTCCATTGCTGCTGCCACCGCCAAACACGCTCTGAATGAAGCCGCCGCTACTACCCTTCTCGCCGGGAGCGCCAACGCCGCCCTCCTCCAACTTGAAGTGGGTGCCGTGACCGGCCCTCCTCTGGGCGCGAGCGCTGTTGCGGAACCACGAGAGGCAACCGAAGGCGATGCCGAGAATGCAGCCCATGGAAAGGTAAGGATGCTCCGAGAAGGTCATGCGGATGTCGAAGAAGATCTTCTCAAAGGCGGAGATGGTGAGCTTGGGCTTGATGTTGAGGGGGTTCTGGGAGATCTTGGTGATGGTCTCGAGGATGGAGGTGCGGCTGGGGACGATGGGGTTGCCGGTGGTGGTTTGGTCCCAGTAGCGGCGGTTCTGATTGGGAAAGTATGTTAGCAAGCGTTCAACGAGTGCCTAAAAGCTGTGAAGTGGGGGTTGAACACTTACATCCTCATCGTTGATGATGATCCGGTCACCAGTGTCCTTGACATCAATACCGTAGGTGGTCCTGATCCACCTCTGCCAGAAAACGCCATCAACCCAAGCAAAGGTGATCTCCTTCCTGTCCGCCCTGTCCATGTTGATGCGGATGTTCTTAGCGTTGCGCAAAGCACGCTGGTCGTTGCGGTCCTCGGCCTCCTCGATGCGCAGCTGCTTGGCGTTACGGAGCTCCTGCCTTTCCAGCTGGAAGAGCTGGATCTGCTTGTCCATCCACTCGCTGGCGGCCGACTTCATCTCGCGGATGGCGCCGTTGAACGACTCCTCGTCGTCTCTGTTAAGGAGTCCGAGGACAACGATCTTGCCATCCATGATCTCGCGGGCGTTGGAGGCGGTCATCTCGGGAACAATGGGCAGCCAAACGGACTTCATCCAGTTAAGAACCTGGCGAGTGCCGCGCATCTCGTTGGGCGTGAGAGGCTGATAGTAGGTGGGACGCCCCTCGCGAGAGACGAGCAGGCGGGGCCAGGTGGTAATCTTGAAGCGATCGTACATTTCGGGGTCGCGGGTCTTGACGAGCTTGGCACGGCCGATAAGGCTGAGAGGAAGACGCTCAAGGGCGAGGAAATCCTCGGTGGTAGTGGCGTGGTCGTAGAAGTAAACAAAGATGACCTCCTCCTTCTCCTCAAGGGCCTTGAAAGAAGCAGCATCCACGTCCTGTACGCCGTTAGAGATGTCAATTGCCTTCTCGGCATACGCAAGGAAATCGCCGAGACCACGGAGGCCAGTGTATTCGACGCGCTCGCCTCCACGGAAGAACTGAATGGTGGGGTAACCGGTGACGCGGACGTCCTTGCAGAGGCGGACCTCCTGCTCGCAGTTGACCTCGCCGATGTTGAGGCGGCCCTTCATCTCGCGAGCGACCTGAGCCCAGTTGGCGGCCATGGCTTGGCAGTGATGGCACCAAGGGGCGTAGAACTTGATGAACCAAGGCTCCTGGGTCATGGTGACCTGGCTCTGGAAGCTCTCGGCAGTCAGGGGCTGAGAGATGCCATTAGGGTTAGGAGTCGACTTGGGCTTGTTGCCTTTAATGGACGCGGCAGCAGCGGCAGCGGCAGCAGGGGCCTCGTAGTAAGCAGCAGGCGTAGACTTCTTCTCCTCCTCCTTGGCCTTCTCGACCTTGGCCTTGGCCTCAACAGAAGGATCAGCCTTGGAGGCGGCCTTGGTTTCCGTGGCCTTGTCTGCCACCTTTTCCACAACCTTGTCCGCGACCTTATCCTCGGTCTTGGGAGTCGGCATCAAGTACTCGTCGTTTCCGGTGATGAAAGTATCCTTAACAGGCTGTTCAACCTTGGCGGAGTCCTTGACAAGATCGACCTTGGGCACATCCTTGACGGAATCAAGCTTGGATGCTTCTTTTGTATCCTTGGTGGCGCCGACCTTGGAGACGTAGCCAGGAGCAGAAATTTCGCCGGGCTGAGGAAGCTCGAGCTTCGCGGGTCTCGATCCGGGCTTGGTCTCTTCCAGGGCCTTCTCCACCACCTCGCTAAGAACACTCATGGACTTGACGCCCTTAAGAGCCTCGACCTGTTCGCCATTCTTGTAGAGGATAGTTGTTGGGTAGGCAGACGCCTTGTGTGCGCTGCACAGATCGTAATACGCCACGCAGTTGATGGTGCCGAAGCGGAAGTCGTAGAAATTGGTAAAGTTCGCGTTCTCGTTCCCGACGGGCTTCGATGTGTAGTAGAACTCGTATAATGTTTGGTATGTAGGAGCAAAGTCAATGCAGTGGGGGCAGTAAGGGCTGCAGGTGCGAGGTGTCAGTCAGCTAACGCGGTCGCATGCTTACCAGACCTGAGTCCGCGAAGACCAAGAGACGGGAGCGGCGCAAATACCTGTAGTGCTTAACCATCAGCCATTTGCTGGCTTTGGATTCCTTCTCCCAGTTGTCGGGGGTGAGCTCGATAAGTGGTGGTATCGATACATCGTTGAACTTGGTGTACTCTGTCACGTCGTCCTCTGCTTCTGTTGTTGTTGTCGTTGATGCGGCAACAGCCAGACGGGCCGCGCCCAAGAAAAGGGGAAGCCACCTCATGGTCGTGGCCGGATATGTGATAAGTGGTGATGTTTAACAATGTCGGGGCCTGATTGTCGCACACTGCATCGAAGAGTGAACCAGCACCGCCTGGGTGGAAGAAACGCCTTAGAACCTAAATCGAACCCAATTCGTGCTGTACGGGTCGATCGCGACGGGGTGGTCGTCGATGGTGGCGTGGTGGAATATGGTGCACTGAGTGGTGTTCACAGTCAACAACCAAAAGATGAGAGACGAAACCGCCTTTGAAAATAGTAGAAGCGTAGGTGGTGTTTGTCTGCTGGCGGCATGGGACAATTCCACCTCAACCCGCTACTTGCTTCAGGCGACGGGGGGCCAGGGGGTCAAAGGGATTCAGGAGGCGATCGAGGCAATGGCGGCCGGCCGTGCTGGCCCCTGGACTCTCAGGGCCCGCCCAGGGGGCTAGAACGATTTCAGCCAAGACTTATCCGTGGGGCACACGTCGCGGATGGGAGCCAAGCCACAGGAGGCTGAAATAAACATTTCCCCAAGCCAGTTGGAGTTGGCCATTCAACCAACGACAACACAGTCCACCTCATGTTGTCGAAGATAAACACATTAAACCCCATTGTTTCTTTTGGTAAAGAATATCATCTCAAGGGGAATCTCAAAGCTTCTGTGAAAGTTGGTTCTTTTGTTGACAATTAGTTGACAGTTTGACTCCCTGAGACGCCTGGTACACGAGATTCTTTGGTAGGCTGTTAAAAGCACGGTACTTCAACATCAACTCGGCCTGTCATCAAATGAGTATCAATCATTGCTCCATCTTGGCTTGAAGTGCGATTGGATTCATCGCGATTCTTATGATGGTCTATTATCAGCTTCTTAATCATCCCAGAGCTTAACTAGAGGACTTTTAAGTTGTCCTATTACGCCTTAAGAAGCGGTCTCTCTTAACAGACAACACCTGGGCAACCTGAATGGAACAGAACGGCAACAACGATACGTCAAAGACTCGGTCTCGGAAAGAGCAAGGAAGTAAAACCCCACAAAGTCTATGGTTAAGACATCTCATGCTCAAAATTTACACAAGTCTGCCAAGATACACCCATATACCTCTCACCCGTCAAGTTCCAAGCGTGCACCGTCGACGACACAACCTGGTTTTTCCTGGACTGCCTACAACTGTATCCGTCACAATGGAGATCAACCGTCCCTCAAAGAGAACGGCCCAAGATGTTGACGTGGGTGAAGCCGGTGATGCCCAGAATGACGGAAGTAGCAGGGCAACACCGCGATCCCTCAGTCGTGCTGTCAGCCCTCCACTCAAGAAACGCCGCACAAGCCCAGAGAAAGAAGAAAAACCCCTTCCCGCGGAGCAGCCAAGTCCATCTAAAAGGGTCGTCAAGTCGCCGTTTCATCTTACCGCGATTCGCTCCTTGGGACAGGATTCCAACAAGGATACTGTATCACTCAAGGACCTTCTCGGTGATCCCCTGATCAAAGAGTGTTGGGAGTTCAACTACCTTCACGACATTGACTACCTCATGAGTGCGTTTGATGGTGACGTCCGCCATCTGATCAAGGTCCACGTTATTCACGGCTTTTGGAAGAAGGAGGATCCCAATAGGTTACAGTTACAGGTAAGTATGCCAAAGTCAAATTACCCTGCCGTTGTTCAGTTCTAACCGACCGACCACCTAGTCTGACGCCGCTCGCTATCCCAATATCACCACACATCATGCCTATCTCCCTGAACCCTTTGGAACGCATCACAGCAAAATGATGGTGCTCTTTCGAGCAGATGATACAGCAGAGATCATCATCCACACTGCAAATCTGATCCCGAGAGACTGGGGTAACATGACACAAGCCGCCTGGATATCTCCCCGACTTCCCCTTCTGAAGCCAGACACCCAGCAGTCAACTTCCTCTACTCGGGCTTCACCACCAGCTGGTTCCGGTGAGAAGTTCAAGATAGACTTTCTGAACTATCTACGCTCCTACAGGGCTGCGTGTAAACCCCTCGTTGACCAACTTTCCAAGTATGACTTCTCATCAATACGTGGCTCACTGATCGCCAGCGTCCCAGGGCGACACTCCCTCGTTGACGATTTCCCGACCCGCTGGGGCTGGGTCGCGATGAAAGAAACTCTCAAATCGGTCCCCGTCCGTCAAGCGGCGGATCGTGATCGTAATGAAAGCGAAAAGGCCGAGATCGTAATCCAGATCTCCTCCATCGCCACCCTAGGTCCAACAGACAACTGGCTCAAAAACACCCTTTTCGAAGCGCTCAGTGGTTCCCAAGGTCCCAAGACCCTGTCGTCGTCGTCCAAGTCCAAACCAGACTTCAAGGTCGTCTTCCCGACGCCAGACGAGATCAGGAAGTCACTCGACGGCTACGCGTCCGGTGGTTCCATCCACACCAAGACTCAGTCCGCTCAACAAGCGAAGCAGCTCCAGTATCTGAGACCGCTGTTTTGTCACTGGGCGAACGACTCGGCTGATGGGGTCTCTACAACCCCCTCAACCACAACACCCATCCGCGAAGCAGGCCGCCAACGCGCCGCCCCGCACATCAAAACCTTCATCCGCTACGCCAACAACGAAACCAAAGACTCGATCGACTGGGCCCTTCTCACATCAGCCAACCTCTCCAAACAAGCCTGGGGCGACGCGCAGAGCAAGAACAACGCCGGCGAGCCGCAGGTGCGTATCTGTTCGTATGAGATTGGCGTGCTGGTGTGGCCGGAGTTGTTTGCGGATGGTGATAGTAGTAGTAGTAGTGGTGGTGGTGGTGGTGGCAGCAAAAAGGGGGGGAAGGCGGTTATGGTACCTACTTTTCTTACGGGCACTCCTCTGAGCAGTAGTAATGGTGGAACCTCTTCGGAAGGAGACAAGGGAGGTAATGAAAAGGATGAGGAGTCAACGGTGGTGGTAGGATTGCGCATGCCATATAATTTGCCGTTGCAGCGGTATGGGCCGCAAGAGGTGCCTTGGGTTGCTACGGCAAATCACTTGGAGCCAGACTGGATGGGGCAGGTTTGGCGACATGAGTGAGTTGCGGAAATGGTACGCAGCTGAGAAGTCTCTGGATTTGGGAGTTCAGTGTGATTCCCATGCGACTTCAATGATACACCGGGTAATTGGCCTTCCCGGGCAGTCTTGACTCATGAATGGTTTGGTCTGGTGGTAGTGTGATACCCCTTTCGTTTTCCTCCCATATGGATGTGGATTCTAAACGCGGCTGAAGCCGTCATGCTATATCATGTACACAGGGGATACCACAGACGTCTCAAATGTAGTGTAACTGAACCCGCAGGATACCGGAGAAATTGCTTGTTTGCAGATCTCGACATGTAGACAAGATGTAGGTAGGTAGCTTGAACTACCAGACTACGTACCTCGTCACGACCAGAATGCCTGCATGTTAGAAATACCTCAGCGGTAACAGTAGGAACTCACTGACAAATCCTTATGGTTTTTCATCCAGACAAAGATCGACACGACATCTCTTGTGATAGTGGAACCACGGCTTCCATCATCCCACAAGGGCCTTCGCCGCTCTCCATCACCGACTGGTCTCCATATACGGACCGCGTACAGATATGGCCTCGAAAACTCTTCGATCTTTGTAAATGGCATTATGTTATATTTTAAGCTCAACGGGTATCTCAGCCTCCTTAGTTGGAGCCAACAGCCTCGGGGACCTTGTTCTCGTCGTAACCGTACTGGGTCTTCATCTCCTCGACCTTGGCGACGTACTTGGTCTCGGCCTCGTCGGCGGAGATGCCCTCGTCGACAATCTTCTGCCAGGCGTTGTACTTGGCCTTGCCCTGTTGTTTGTGAAAAAGAGGTATTATGTTAGTTACTGTAGTTGGGCACGTACGGATGGATGAATGGTTCATGTCATGGTTTTCGGAGGGTAGGGACAGGTGTTGCGTTGCGATAGGTGTAGATGGAGGTTTGGTGACTCGGCTGACAGCCTAAAGAGCGCGCGCGTGATGGAGAGAGATGGGATGGAGTGATAAACCGCGAAAGACGACGGAACGGAACGGAAACGAACCTTCAGGTCGAACATGCCAGGCTTCTCAGCCTTGGAGAAGTCGGCGCCGGTAGCGACCTTGTAGAGAGCTGTGGATGACGAAGAGTAAGATGTTAGCTAGCTGCCGCCTTGCCCGTGATCGTCGAGTCTTGTTGGAGCTCCCAGCTCTGTTCGATCGCGCGCGCGAGGCTAGTAGGTAATATAGTCCTCGGCTGCTTCATGGTTCGCCTCGAGCGCAAGAGAATATGGGAATGGGACGGGACGCGACGCACCATAGATCTCGAGGAGATCATCGTTGGAAGGCTTGGAAGTAAGCTTCTTGGAATCGGCAACGGCCTTCTCGAAAGCGGCAGACATTTTGATTGTTGGGGGGGGTTTGGGTGGGTGGGTTGGTTTGCTGTTGGTAGAGGATGGCTTTGGGTTAGCTCAAGACTCGGACGTAGTTGTAGATAGGTAGTTGCGCGTCGCGTACGTACAGTGGGTATATATGGAACTTGGAGATGGGAAGATGGAGAGAAAGGAGAGAAGAGTTCGGGAGATTGAGGGTTAAAGCAGAGCAGTTCTTTAAGTACGCCAAGGACAATTTACCTTGTACACTACAGCACGACTTGTTGAGGATCCAAGGATGGGATGAAATGCAACTCTCGAACCGGATTGGCGGGGTAGGTACCTTCCAGGCTCCAAAGTGCGGAGTTAGCACTCGCTGTGGACTTTCCATAACAGCAGCGAGTGGTGGGGAGGGGTCTTTTCCCCTGGAAGCTCTTCCATGTGACCATGAGCGTCATCGCCCCACTAGTTATCGATCCGATGATAGCATCTACAACACCCTCTTCAACTCCCGTCTTTCTAACCTGACAGCCTCACTTTACGCATATTATGATGGGCTCGGCTGGTGAGAACAAGAACGGGTACTTACACTTGAAGATGATCTAAGTCTAGGAACCCGAAGCAACGTATTGCTTGATGCCTGCATGCTGAGTAGGGCATGTGTCTAAGAGACATTGGAGTACCAGGAGGGTAAGACCGAAAATGACACTTCAGAATTTACAACGTCTCCTCACGTTGAGTGACTCTTAAATACCTGTGTCTGGTTGGTGGTGTAAGCGTTTAACTGCTTTACTGCTCTCGCTTTTCCGACTGTCTAGGGACAACAATCAAATCCATCACGATACTTTTTTGCTTGGACAAAGTCCTGAGCGTAGAGGCGCGTGGGTTACGGCACTTGGGAGTTCGCTAGGAGTAATCCAGTATGGCAGCTGTGCACCTTTGACACAATCTGGCAATCATCACCACTGTACTCATGTTGTAGTGCCTGAAAACATTACCATAGATCAAGATATGAGCCATCAGGCAACTTACTGTCAGTCCACTGAATACCATTAAGAGATTATGCTGTCTTAGAAAGTTAAACGCAAATGACAAGCCCATTCGATCCTGTCCCGGCAAACTGCCCATGGTCCTCGCATCGAGGAACCCAACAAAATCATCCAGCCCGCTCTCTCTCTTTTCAGCCCATCTCCCTGTTCTAACCCTCACAGCTTACCTCCCAACCTTCTCCTCCTCAATCTCCCTCCTCAGCTGGTCCAACACCTCCTGCCTACTCCTCAAATGCGCCTCCAGCCCTTCCACCTGCTCCTTAACCGTCGCCAAATCATCCGCCACGCTCTTCAAGCTCCCACCAGCCGCCGCCTTCCCCTTACCCTCCTCCAGATCTCTCAATTCCTTGCGCTTATAATCCAACAGCTGCTCCAGCTCCCTCTTGACCAGCGCCGGCTTCGTATCCCTCTTCCCGCCCCTGCGACGGTTCGCCGCCTCCTCCACCTTAGCCATCTTCTCCTCCAGCTCGGCCAGCTGCTTCTTCAGCCTGACCTCCTCCCACTGGTCGTCCGTCTGCTCAGAAGAAAAATCCGTTCCCGCAGTCTTGAACGAGGACCGGCCCAGGCGCGTCAGGTACTGGTCGCCGAACTTGGCCTTGCGGCCGGTCGAGGTCTCGTCGTCGGCCTTTTGGGCCCAGCGCGACTGCGACGGGTCGTTGACGTTGTAGCTGATCTTGTTGCGCTCGAACGAGGCGCGGAGCGAGGCGGGAACGGTGCGCGGGATGCGGAACCCTTCGTGGCGGTAGTTGAGGATGTGCAGGAAGGCGAGGCAGGCGTCTTTGTTGATGGTCGATGAGGCGGACGGGTTGATCAGGTTCCAGGCGGAGCGGATGTCGGTGTCGGGGACGGAGAGGGAGTCGTAGAGGTCTTGGAGGGCGGCGACTGTGGAGGGGGGCCCAATTAGTATAGGTTAGGGATAAGAAGGGAATGGATGTAAACATACACGAAACCTCGCCGCGCATATCCCGGTTTTCTTGATAGATCTGCTCGTACTTGGACTTATCCGCCGGGCTCATGTACCAGTCGAAGCCATCCTTCAAGCCGGGGGTATCATCTTCATCTTCGACTTGCTCGAATTTCGGCGCCTTCCCGGTTAGCGCGCGGTTCGCTTGGACAAGATGGGCTTTGGATTCGGGGACAAGCCAGTCTGGGAGAGTTGTCGGGACATCTGCCCATTCCTGTTTCCGTCTCTCGTGTTAGTTCTCTGATACTGCTGCTATTACTGCTCCCTCGCTCGCTCGCTCGTGTCTTCCGGAAGGAGGTAAACGAACCCCGTTCAGGAGGTCAAAGATGACCCTCATCGCAACGCAGAATTCTTCGAAATCCAGGTTTCCGTCATTGTCCACATCGGCCAGATCCCACACGCGCTCCAGCTGGTCATCGCGCAGGCCACTGTTCTTCAGCACGGGCGCCGCCTGCTCGCCCGTCAGGAACTTGCCGCCATTTGTTCGCGCCGAGAAGATGTTCCAGTACGTCTCAATTTCCTGCGCTTCGATTTTTGGCGGCATTGTCGCGGTTGGCTTCGTAGTGGTGTATAACGTGTAAGTGAGTTGGAAAGTTGGCGAGCAGCTACCTCTCTAGAGCCGAAGGGCCGTGAACCGCAATGGCAACCTAGGTCCGGGGGCAACGGCTTCGGGTTCCAGTCGGGTGGTGATGCGGTCGTCGACGGGAGCGCTGATTCGAAATGATGGGAGCAATTGACGTTGAATTAGGCGAGACGGTCACGGAGATAAGCGAGACAAGGCGGAAATCGATACTCGGTCAATGGGAATCAGTTGGATTGGGTTGAGGTTATCTCGAGGGAATCAGGTCGGGTGTCGGGTTGCAAGTGTACAGCCCCGTAGCGCGGTGTAATTACAGTGGGAAGTTGTCAGGCGGATCCCAACTGCACCGTCCAAGCTCCCGTCTCTTGTCGGTGGATGATGCACGGATGTGCGCACATGGCTATTGTGCCTTGCCGTAGCTTCGAGGTGCATGGGGCTCCACTTTTTCTCTACCCCTGAGCCCCTTTTCCATCCAAACAATGGCATCTCACTGTCGAAGGTCGAGTAGTTGCACATTGTGAGGCTCGTCATCTTCACTTCCGTTTGTGACTGGATTCGATATTGCATTCTTGAAATTATCAAGAACTGTTCTTTTCTGAGTACCCGGTTATAAGCATAGTTCGGGTTACAAATAGAGCGCAGCTCGCTGGGTAAACCAACCAGCTCAGCTACCAGTTGGTGCCGACTCCTACCAGCATTGAAAAGGAAGAGCGATACTCCAGGATATGGCATCAAGCAAATCCAGCTTCATGAGTCATGGAAGCGCATCAAATCTTCATTCACAACAACGGTCCGATGGTGTAGTTGGTTATCACGTCAGTCTAACACACTGAAGGTCCCCAGATCGAGCCTGGGTCGGATCAAATATGAATTTCTTTTTTCAACCTTTTTTGCAACGTGCCTTGCCATATCGACAGACGTCAAAGAACGGGGTCACTTTTGCTTTTTGACCAGCCATAGGATCGTGGTGCAGCTGTCGCTCACAATGCTGACGGGCGAACGATCCTTTGCTGGATATCGCACCCCAATCCAGCCCTTCTAACGATATCCTTGACTCGTCTAGTCGACATCTTTCTAATCCCGATATGCCTGCTCATGACTTCACCCAATACTAATAACCTAAGCCCGTACCATAACCGCTTCATGTTCACCAACCATTAGTGCTCATAATCCATCCTATCATCCCCAATAACCCCCCAAAACTCCTCCACAATCTCCTTCTGCCCGCTCTCCGCCCCCCTAACAGCCAAGTACAGCCTCGAATCCAACTCCGGATTCCAATCCCCCGGGTTCGCACTAACCATAATCCCGCCCGCCTCCTCAAGGATACACCAACCCGCCGTCACATCCCACGCATAACACCCACCCTCCCAATACATATCGACCTGCCCCGCCGCCACCGCACAAATATTCAGCGCCGCGCTGCCCAGACTGCGCAAGCTGTGCACCATGCTCCCTCCATTCTCCTTAGCAGCCGTCAACTGCCTAAACACCCTCGTCTTGATATCAAAGTTCTTTCCATCGCGCTGACTGCCCCACTCGACCGCCACCAGGGCCGTAGACAAGTCTCCTAGCGGCTGGCCCCCATTCAGCGGCAACTTTTGCTTCTGACCCTGCCCTTTGCCTTGTTCGAGAGAGGCGTTGCGCTGACAGTAAGCGCCCTGACCCCGGATGGCCGTCCAGAGCGTGTCGAGAGCGGGGTTGTAGACGACTCCCACCGCGGGGCGGCGGTCGAGGGCGAAGCCGAGCGAAATGCAGAAGCCGTGCGGGTAGCCGTGGACGAAGTTGGTGGTGCCGTCGATGGGGTCGACGATGAAGGTCGGGGCTGAGGTGACTTTGGTTTCGCCGGCGACGTAGGTCTCTTCGCCGATGAAGGAGAAGGAGGGGTATTTGGAGCGGAGGGTGGTGGAGACCATGCGCTCTACGGCTTGGTCGGTTTCGGTGACTATGTCGGCGGCTGTTTGGGTACGGAAAGAAAAGGGGTTGTTAGTTAGTTGATGTTGCTTCGTTGCCGAGGATGGGTAGGTGAACTGCTGGGGAAGAACTCGGAGGATGAAGGAGAGGTACGCACAGTTCATCTTTGAACCCTTGTCGATGTTGTTCGGGTTGGCGGCGAGGATCATGCGGCCGGCCTCGAAGGCGACCTCCACGAGCGTGTCGTGAATCTCTTGGAGGTTGATGTCGGACATGGTGATGGTGGTTGTCGTAGCTATTAGATATTCAAGATAGAGTGGTACAGTAAAAGACAAGATTAAACAACAACGGCTTCGTAAAGGGCGTTTATATATAGGTGGACAACCTTTCTACAGTTGGTGAAGAGAAGCCTCAATGAAATTGGTATATTAGAAGGAGAACCTTGTGGGTTGGAAGTTTTCAGAACTCGGGGTACATAAGCTTCAAGATGACATGCGCGGGGGAAGTGGAGAGCAGCAGAGCTTCCACTCATGTCATCGTGTGTTGGTCCGTCCCGTCAGGGGCTCGGCCAGCTCGGCGAGGGTGGGGCGGGATGCGGCCGAAGTGGGGTCTTAAAACATGCTCTCTATTCAGTTTCATCCCATCATCCGGTGTCCCGAGCGAGACATTGGACGGCCGCAAGGTTGGTAACGCACAAGGCATGGCCAGGATAACAGGATATGATGGTGTCCGATCGAATACCGCATGTATCATATGTGTTCCTCCTTTGATTCTGGAAAGGTCGTCGTGTCGGAATGCAAGGTGTGCCGTTCGGTCTTTGTGTGAGAGCTCGGTTGGTCGTCGTTGAAGATCCTCCCTGGATGGCCACGGGTTTCGGCGTTGGTATGTTAAGGCACCCTCAGCCCATTGACTGATATTGACGACTGAATCGTTGCTTCTCGTATGGCTTCTCTCATTTTCAAGTAACTCTTGCGGAAGTAATCGAACACACAGATAGAAAAAAAGCCGTGTCCCAACTCCCAACCAACCGCCCTTCCCAGAAATGATGAACCATCCAAATCCAAATGTTGCCCTTGTCGCCTTTTCGGGTAAAAAGCAAGGGTTCCGTTAACAGCTATACGAACACCTTTCCCTGGTAAAGACATGGCCCTTTCATGAATATGTAGCCGCGCCTATAACACCCCTTTAGACCATTCCTCGTGCTTTTCGTAGTGATCGGAGACCCGAGAAGGGTTCTTTGTTTTTATCCATTTTGTTGTGCTGCCAGCAATATCCATCACCTAGTTTATCGCCCTCTCAAACATCCTCCCTGAAGATTGACCTCCTCTCTGCTGGGCTCTCAGGCTCGCCGTTGTTGTGACCAGTCGGCTTTGAAGCTCCGGTGCCCTCAATCGGGCGGGGGCTGACGCCTCTCATGCTAACGTTGCCCGGATCCGCGGCAGCATCATCGAACGGGTTTTGGGAGGCGGGCGCACCCAATCCCTTGTTCGCAGCCGGGCCAGGAGAACGGCTTCTCCTTCTGCCTCTCTCCTCATCGGGATCCGCGAACGGGTTGCTAGTGCCAGGCTGAGCGATGCCCGGGTTGGTTGGTAGGTTCATCTGGTAGCTGCTTCCGCCGTAGCTGGTGTCATCGCCAAGGTTGTTGTGCCGAGGGGGCTGCATTTCCGTCTCCTCGTAGTATGTGGGTCCATATCCATCTGCCTCATGTCCGACACGCGCATCCCATGCCTCATCCGGGTCGAGGGGTCCGAAACCGCGGCTCCGGGCGGCGTTGGCGTTACCGCCGGAGGGCTCGTAGGCACCTGCCGCAGTGCGATTGTTGTTCTTCTTAAACTTGCCGAACCAGCCCTTAATACCACCGGAAGAAGAAGAAGAGGTGTTGTTGGCGTAGGGAAGCGAGTTCGAGGGCTCGGGCCAGAAAGGGATGTAAGAGGTAATGGGTGGTGGTGGGAGCTGGAAATACGATGTTAGTCATGTTGTCAATCATGGTTCGTTCGTAAGAGGAATTGGAATCCGCAACCGCAAATTTGAAAGAACAGCCGACGTTGGAGATGGAGGGATGACATACCCCCAGACGTGTTGCTTGAACGCGTGTGATGAGGATGTAAAAGATGGCGGCAGCCACCACTGCGAGGAAGACGCAGAGGATAACAACGCTAGCCGGCCCCATGGTGAAGGTCGTGTCGAGTTCGTTGGCTCAGTTCGTCTTTTCTTCTCCGCTTGTCTGTAGTTGGATAGGAGAAGGAAGCGGGCGGAACGGGCGGATCGAGATCAGGAGGAAGTCAATGGAGTCGTTGGCCGTAAGTGGTCCTCCGCTCGCATCTGTTGTGGTTGAAATTGTCGGAGATAATTTTTGCGGTCGCTCGTTTGACGGTTTGGTGTGTGATTGTGGGTAAAACCGTCGTAAAAGAGAGGCTGGCGCAAAACCGGGAAAAGAAGGCAGCCGTTTCGTCGAGTTCGCAGACGGTTGGGTCCCGGGGCGTGGAGTATACCAGGTACCTGAATCTGAGGTACTGTTGCTGCTTGTATGTTTGTATGTAACACGAGAAGAAGAGAGAACGAGGCTTTATCGTGTGTACTCTGCGGGTGATACGGATTCCGGACCGGTAGGAGAACAGCGAATGGTGGAGGAGGGTGTTGAAGTTGAAAGCTCCGCGACCACCGAATTGAAGAGGAAACGCACTTGCGTCAGCGGGGCTTCCCTGCCCACGGCCGGTGGGCGAGCGGGACTTTCTGCCAAGACGACAAGGATGAGTGGCCGCAAACATCCAGATCAGCCAAGCCTGCCGCTTGTCTAAGCCCAAAGGGGGAATGAGGATCCACTGTTAGTGACAAGCTTTAGCGGGTGCCTGCCGCCCTAACCCTGTCCAGGTACAAACTGTGCTTGGCAATTAAGTCAACTTGCGACCTTTTGTTTCTCTTTTCTGTTACATCTTCACATGTGTACCACGAACAACACCGCGGCGTCGAGTTTTCTGTTGTTTCTTTCTCAATTGGCATTCTCAAGCTCTTTCGATGTACGAATAAAAGGGATCCTAACCAGCCAAACGAAATATCAACTGGTCGGGCATGCCCGGTGAAGGAGAAGTCATACCGTGGACTCGGAGTGGGGAGCCATGAGGGTTCTTCCTTCCGCATCATCCGTCGAGCCGTCCTAGCTTCGCAACTTCACCACCATAGGGCATCCCGGGTAAAAAAGATTTCAAGAACGCGAGGCGAACGAGCGAGTCTAGGTCCCGGAGTGCTATCCCACACCATTGGTCAACAAGCCATACCAATTCACCGACTTCTTAACGCCCCAAGAGTAACGAAGCCAAAGAGGAAGACCAATGTCCATGTTCTCACTGAATGCATCACATATCTGGCGGATGCTATTTCCGCTCAAACAAGGCTGCGAAGAAGACCATCGAGGGGGATCCCACTGAAGAGGAACCTAGCGGACCGGAGTATACAGACCGTAACATCAAATGGTTGCCTAAGGCGCTGGATAACTTCAACAAACATGGCTGGGAAGATAAGATTGACGAGGAAGTTGCTTTGTATGCTTTCCAGCAATGGGAAACCTCGCCAGGGAGTGCCTTATATTTTGTTACCGGTTCGGACAAAAGGCGGGAGGCTTACTTCAAAATGCTGGAGAAGAAGGTAGAGGCGGAAGGTCTCAATTAGTTGGATGCCATCTGCTCTTCAAGATCACATCACCTGGTTAAACTGACAGGAAGCCGTCAAGAACACATCTCATCACCTTATACCCGTTGGAGGGAGGAGGACAGGCCTGTGTGTTTCCCCAACTTTGCGAGAACAGGTACAGTTCATTGAGAAGGATTAAACTTGAAAGTCCTCTGCCACATGGCACATCTTGAGGCATTCCAAAAAGATCATGCCGAATGTCCGAAGGAAACAAGTTAGACAATGCATTGCATCAGGGTATACAAGTTTATACAAGTTTAAAAGCGCCATTGCATCATGTCAGTAATCTAAACACATTCCTCATGAGTACAAAGCAAGATTCCATATTCTTCACTCCTCCCAACATTTTTCCTCTTCCCTCCTCAAGTTGCACATCAACCTTTTCTTATCCTTGCTCACTCCTAACAGAAACGACAACATGCCGAACGTCAGCATACCCTTTATTCGTTGCCCCTCAACAATCCAGCACGTACAACACAAAGAATCACTACTAACTCCCAGAAAAGTACTACGAGAACATCCAGAGGGACCTCCGTAACCACTCCACCGAGCTCTGGGTCATGTCTCAGGACACAGACTACTACGAAGAGCCCAACTGGTACGAAGAGCCCAACGCGTACCACGAGTCGCCACTAGCGAGGAAGGAGAGGCACAAGCAGCAGGCATCTGACTATCAAATGAGGAATCATGTCGCCGCCATCGAGAAAGAGAAAGAGAAGGAGCTGGCGATTCTAGCTGCCTGGGAGAAGCACAACAACATAAAGGCCGCCCCCGACCAAAAGGGGAACCAAAAGGGGAACCAAAAAGGGAACCAAGTCCAGGCTAAGGCTAAGGAGAAGCAGAAGAAAGTAGTAGTCGGCAGCGAGAAGTTCAAGAAGGTAGTTAAAAAGGTGGACAACAAGAAGAAGGAGACTAAAAAGAGTCAGAGGCGGCTGGCGGAGAGGGTGCAGCATCTAGGGGTGGTCAAGGCTGTTGACAACAATGCTCAAGTCAGTATGATCCCTATGTCTCTGACTCCTCGACGACCTTGTGCCGACCATCACCAAGCTGACCCTCGACGCACACGATCAGCACCATCGTCACCCTGCTGCTGGTACTAGCAGAGGCAACACTTCGCCGACTTGCCACGGGGCGGTCGCTCCCAAGCCGGCGGTGGTCAAGAAGGGAAGGCAGGGAAGGCAGGGAAGGCAGGGAAGGCAGGGAAGGCAGGGAAGGCAGGGAGTAAAAGAGGATCAGAAAGAAGAAGGGAAAAACAAGGGCCGGGATGAGGATGATGATGACGATGATGACTTTCTGACACCTGAGGAGGAAGTAGAATACCTCACGGTTGCGTCCATGGCACTTGTCGCCCAGCACCAGATGCTTATGGCTAACTCTATGGATGATGACTTGGATATTTTGTGCTTGGCGGGTGTTTTGCTGCTGGGGTGGTAGACAGATACCTCTAGTGGTTCTGCCCGTCTTATTACGGTTTCCCAAAGGTTTGGTTATCAGGGAGGTATTATTCAGAACAGAGGTGGTCTTGGCTTGCTTAAATTCCTTTGATCGCTCGCTGATCACGAAAACAAAAAAGCCACCGCCTGCTTATTACCTATCCAGACCAAATCCATAACCTACCTAACCTACCCAACCTACCTCTAAACAAAACACTTATCCCAATCCCCTCCCCTCCTAGCAAACTCCATACTCTCCACAAACTTATCCAACCTACACCTCCCCAACTCATCCGCCTCACACCCATTCAGTTTAACCACGCGATCATTAACCAGTATCCTCACCAACTCTTGTTGCTCCTCCTCCTCCTTCTCCTCCGCATCCGCACCTGACCCATCACAAACCATCTTCTCAAAATACACCCTCCCCCCAAACGGGACCACCCAACCCACCTTAAACACCCCCTCCCTTTCCTTTAGGTCTGGCTCATCCCCCGTGCTTCCATACTCTTTTGGTATTGTCGTATTATCCATTGGTTCGGTGACACCCTCGAAGAGCCTCAAAGCAGTCAACATCCCCATTATATCATTATCATGACTGAAATCCGCAAACACCGTCCTATTCTTCGTCAACGGGAACGTCTCCTCGTTTTGGTCGAGGGTGGAATTGGTCGTCGTGTTATCCACCACTGGGGTATGGGTTAATCGGGCGATGAGTTCGTTGACATATCCTACGCCCTGAGTGGCAGCTAAAGAGTTACCGGGGCCGTAGCTGTAAAACTTGTCGAGGGATTGGAGGTAGTCGTATACCGTAAAGTCTTGTGCCGAGAAAATGGAGCAGAAGGGGGAGAGCTTGCGGGTAGATTCTTGAGAGAGGGAAGAGGGGGGATAAGCGACGGTATCAAAAGGACAGAGATCCATGAGCGAGAGCACGTCGGTATCAGAAAGAGTGACACCCTTGAAACCCTGGGCATTCAAGCGCGCGGTGATAGGCGGGAAGTTAGCGGCGATGAAGGTCGCTTGGGCCGAGTCGCCGGTGGTGGAATCCTCGAAGGCGCGGCAGAGGCCGTGGTGCATGGTGTTATTGGCCGTGGGCGATTCGGAGATGATGACCATTTCCTGGCGGGGCAAGGGGAGGGCAGAGGCGGGAGGGTTCTGGTCGGCGAGGAGGGCGGAGTAGAAACCTGTTGTGAAGTTCTCGGCTGAGGCGATGACGCGCTCCTGGCCCGAGGCGCGGACGAAGGGGAGCGATTCCGGATCGGTGTAGTCCCGGATGAGGGAAGCGTAGCGCTCGTAGAACTTGATGCCGGAGTTGACCATCTCTTGCTCGCCAAAGGCGGTGAGGTGGTCGACGCCGAGGACGTAGTTGTAGTCTTTGATGAACTCGAAGTCGGGGGCGTACCAGGTGGCGGAGGTCTTGATCTTGGTGAGGACGGCGGAGATGGCGGCGGCTTTGCCGGGGGTTGGGAAGCGGGCGCCGTGGCGGGAGAGAACTTGGGCGAAGGTGAGGCGGCAGCCCTCGGGGACGGAGGGGGAGATCTCAGAGGGGACGGAGAAGAAGGGTGAGTATTGACCCCATGTGTGGGTTGTCTTTTGGTCACATTGGTAACCAAGCTCGGGGGTGTCGCATGGTACTGGTTGTGGGGAGAGCACCCGACTAATGAGTTGGTTAGTATCTTGACGTAGAGATAGGGCAGGTAAGAAGAAGACTCACAGAGAAGCAGCAGCCAAGTAGCTGAACAACGGAATCATCAAGAGGAGCATGATGAGTTTGGCAAAGATCTTATTAGGATCTCCCCATACCAACCTATACAGCAAGCTTCTCCTTTTCTGTTGTTGTTGCTGAAGTTGACTTTCCTCGTCCAAGTTCTCGTCTGTTGACTCGCGGGGAAGCAACTGAGTCTGACTCTCTGAAGCTTCTCCTCCTGAAGCATCGCCATCGTGACCGAGTGGCGAGTATTTATGTTGCGAGCCCCCTCCCCTCCTAAATAAGGATGTAAATGCAGAGGAGGCTCTGGACGTTCCGTTGGTGGCTGGATCCATGTTCGGTTCGGCGCAATTGTGAAACAATTCCCCCTTGGTTCTTCACTTCTTATTACCCTCTCCCGTCAACACATGTGTTCCCGGATACCACGCTGCGTGGACTCGTTCTCCCTAAACGTGGATATTGCCGGAAGGTGACAATGTAAATGGGGATATTTAGGATACCCTTGGTCCCTTGCGGGTACCTTGATGGCCAGACAGACGCGGTTGGTCAATGCCGACGTTGTTGTTATTCCGGGATGTAATTATGCGTAGGGATCTTTGCTGATGTGGTTCATCATATATCAATGCGATATACTTGAGTGTTGATCTTGAAAGTTCCCCTCTGTCGGCCCCTGGTTTCGCGCCGTGGTCAGAATCTAGTATCTAGATCCTGCTATATCACGTCCCAGTCGCCATGAGTCGAGGTCTTGAACCACTAACTAGGTCGACCCAGTTCAACAGACGTTTGCCGCGAGAAAGTAGAAGAACTCAAGAAACAAAGAATAGTCGAGAGATGCAACCTGAAGAAAAGGGATCGGGCCCCATTACATATGTAAAGTTGACCTTGCAACCACCACGTGCAGTGTGCTTCATGTCGTGGTTGGTTCGTCGGATGGTTGGGTGTTGTGTCTCGTCGTCTCACTGGATGCGCACGGACCAATGAATCAGGGGTCGTCGGTGAGAGCTGAGACCTGAGGGAAAACAGAGAGGACGGTGAGGAGGTGAGGAGGTGTGAAGCAATCGGTTGCCGTGCCGAGTGTGCCAAGGAGCCAAGCCGTGGATCCCGTCGGCCTCTTCTTCCCACGCGGAGCCCCGCAGTCTGACTGCAGGTCCCGATTCGAGATCCGTTTGCCAAGCATTCAGTGTCTTCGGACATTAGCCGGGCGTCGGGACCGTTGAAGGTTTCGAGGAGGTGGAATGTCAAACAGTGAGATCCCACAGCTTGTTATACATATCTATCCCTTTACGCCTTATCCTGTAGCGACACCACGGGCCTATCCATATGGCTGTACCCAAAAGCCTCCTCTGAGTCCCATCTAAATCATAAATCCCACGAGATCATATCACCTTGTATGTCCATCTGTTGTGAATATAAACACCGAAACACCCCTCTCTAAGTATCTTCCCATCTATACCCCTTTTAGTTTCCCTATATCCAAATCATAACCTCATCAGCGTATCCAAATCACATCTCTCCATCAAGTACTCCGAATATCCTCCTCTACCAAACATCAGGCCCAAACCTTCCACCCTCCGGCACCGCCTGATACGCACAAGCCTGCCAATCGCACCCCTGTTTATACACTTCCGTCCCCCACCAACTAAACCCTTTAACCACCCCAGGATAGATGAACCCAAAGAACACCACCACAATACCAAACGCCAGGCCCGAGTCCAGCGCCGCACTAAGCGTCATCGTGTACTTAGCCCACCACGCCCGCGCCCGGTTCTTAATCACGTAGTTGAACACGTAGCAAACGAGAGCCCACACCGAGAAGTTCAGACCCGTCGCGGGCGGGATCCAGCCCAGCGAACCAAAGAGAACGGGGAGGTTGATTTTCCGCACAATGCTATCCTTCCTCTTGCGTGCGTATAGCCACAGCGGAATCGGCAGGACAGCCCCGACCGCGAACGCCCATACGAGCGGTCGGTAGATTGCGCCGGGGCCGAAGAACTCGCTAGGGCCAACGACGCCCCACAGTATCGATCCGTTGAAGTGCACGCGGGCAATGGGGCAGGTGAACCCGTTGAGAGCCTCTGGCGTGCAAAGGCCGGGGACGTTYTTGAACATCCAGTTGAGGACGCCGATCTGTGTGAGGGACGAGACGATGGTGGCGACCATCTGGACGGAGAAGAGGATCCGGGGCGGGATCTTCATGTAATGGCCTAGCTTGAGGTCGGCGGCGAACTTGATTCCCTGTGCCGAGGAGATGTATCCGTAGGTAACGAAGACCATGTTCGCGACGGGTCGGCCAGGGAAGACGGCGCCGGCAACGAGCTGGCAGATCAAGTAAATGCTGCTGTGCTGGTTTGTAACCGCCATGATGATGCCGATAGGGATGAACAAGATGCTGCAGATTCCGAGAGCGAGAAGCAAGCCATACCAGGGTAGGTGGACCGGGTAGCTATAGGAGAGGGTTAGATCGACATGTTCAAATGTTCGAGTTGACTCCGACTTACTATTCAACAACAAAGATACCGATGGCCAGCATCGATATGCAAGTGATGAGATACCACGACATCGGTGCATCTTTGTACCTCCTCATCAGCCTGTTGTGTACGTCTTCCCTGTTCATGATATTCTCCATGCTCGAGTTGGACCTAGTAAAGCTTGATCTCGAGCTCAACCGACTCGAAGTCCGATTTAGTCCCTCGGTTGACTCTACAACCGGCTCATACGAGCCCTTTGGCTCTGCGCCATGCACCTCACCCAGAGTCTGCTTCCACTGAGCCCAAATGTCTTTGCCGTGCCAGCATAGGGTGTGTGTAAGTAGCGAAGCAAGGCCGGCGAACTGAACGGCATAGCCGAGGACATATGTGATGGGGAGAAAGACTCTGCTATACTTTGAATAGGCTTCTCGATCGAAAACAAAATCCTTCGTAAGGACCTTGCTGACATCATATACCTGGCCCGTGTTGTCGAAAACGGCTGCTGATAATATCGGCATATAGGAGGAGTAGAACCAGTTGCTGTAGTATGCGATAGGTGCAACAATCCACATGACAACGACAAGACCGCCGACTACATTCATGGCTGCCCAGAATGGCGTCAGAAGAGGCGATCCGATATAGGCGACCTGGGCCCAGTCAAATGTCATAGGGAACAGTCCCAAGCCAGACACGACGCCGAAGAGATTGGCAACAACAACATTCTTGGGAGCAAACCAGGTGATGACATTGAAGTAGCTCAATGCGGGGAACAAAAGGCCGGGTCCAAAGTAGAAGAGAAAGCCAGCGAGGAACACAACCATGAAGAACTTCCACCTGGTCATCTTCCACCCATTCGCCACATGGTTCTCCTGCTTGTGAATGGTAGTGAACATGGCGGCCGACATGAGGGTACCGGGCCATATCATGCCGCTTGGCCGGACAAGGAATCCCCGTGTGAGGCCGGCAAAAGTGTAGCCCATGATTTGAGTAGAAATGGTGAGGAGAATCTGGTAGAGTATCGGCGCATCCTGTTTGTAGAACTGGGTTTGCTCAACGATAACATCCGTCGCAAAGGCGAAGCCGAAGGAGACATTGCTGCTGACATAGATGCAACTATGTTCCTTCTCGTTCCAGCGACCCTGAGCGAGCCAGAGTCGCAGCCGGTCGAGCTTGCTTCTCTTTTCCCAGGGAACAAAAACACGTGGTTGCTCATCGGTCGGGCTGTGGATCGGAGTGTTGGCACTGTTTGTCCGACATCCATCCACATRCTCTTCCGGGGGGTCGTCCGCTCGTTTGAGGAAGAAGTCCCACATGAGACCAAGGGGATGTGTTAATAATAGTGCGATGACAGGCGTGATTGCAACACTGGGGTATCTCAACGAGAAGAATAAGTTGGTGGAAGATCCGAGAAAAGAAAATAGCACGGCCAACGTCCACATTCGTGGAGTGTTGATGGAAAGTGTCGTATTGTCGGTGGGCGCAACTGAAGCCCGTACTTGTGCATAGGGAGAGTTGTCTGCCGGGTCCTGCTCATTTTCATCGAACTCATCGGAATGGTCCAGCAGAGACTCTTCTTCCACGCTATGCCCTAGGTCATCCGGATCAATGTCGTTGACGAGTGGTACTTCGGTCCCAAAACGACCCTCGATTCCTCGCATTGTCATTGAGCCGCCCCATTCCCCTGATTTCCGCAGCGACAACGAAAATCGCCGGGGAGATCTTCCCACAGATGCATCGCGACTACACTCCGTCGAGCGACTGCGGGTTGAATCATATCCTGTCCGAAAACGAGCATCTCTCTCGGAGCCGGTCTCGGTGCGTACGGATGGTTCACCCCCTTCGGAATGGAGCGCACCGGTCGCAAGGGCTGGCGCAGAGGATATTGCTCCGTAGGAGGGACTGCTTCGCCCTGGCGCTACGGAGAGAAGAGAAGGTTGTCTTCTGGTCATGAGTTCTTCAGATACGGGCTTGCTTGGTATGCTATCGTCGTCGCTATCTGCGTTGTCGCCACCCATCTCCTCGTGCAAGTTAAGTTGATGGAGTATTCCATGGGCATTGCCAGGTAAGGTCTGGACGGGCTCGTCCCGCCCAGGCGACGTATTCACACGCTCCTGGTCTTGTGTCGAACCAATGGGTAAGACTTCAAAGTCTTGTGAAGAGTGCGAGGAGGTTGGCGTCGGCTGCCCTCGAGTGGTGGTTGACGAATTGGTGCCGGCCGGTACTACAGCTTGATGTAGCAGTGGACGAAGCGGGAAGCTTGGATGATGATCAGAATCATCCAAGAAAGGTATGTCTGGGGAAGGACTTGTATCTCTGTCAGGCGTCATACGGAATCGGTCTTCCTGCCCGCCGGGGGCAAGATGCAGGTAACGAGTCAATAGAGCCAAGGACGACGAGCCTTTCGCAAATCCGATACCCGGTGGGGGTCCGCACAAGTCCAATCCTTGCTGCGCCCAGTTGCCCTGATGGAGCCTGCCACAGTTTGGTTTCGTTCCAGTATCACTTGTAGACTTGTAGGAGTCTATCCTTGAGTTGCGACCGGCATGTGTTCCGCGCCCGCGATGTTTCAAGTCGAGCGAGAGTCAACGATGGACGGCGAGGCGACGCCGTGGGATTGCGGCAACGGGAGAAGAGACGAAGACCAGCGTACTCTATTTCTGGCGATAACATAAAATAACAGAAGAGCAAGTACCTGGGTAGACGGGGTCTAGAACATGATCATAACCGAAAAGTGCTATAGCCTGGAATGGCGAGTCATTGTCATTGCGAATTTGCAATGGATGGACGGCCTCGAAGACAGGAGACAAATGTTGGCGTCAAGGTTGCGTTTTCCATTTCTCCATGGTCGATGAAATGTCCAGTCTTGTGGATGACGGGACATGGAAGATGGATTTTTATCCCCAATTTGTAGCGGGGAACTTGCGGGATGAAAGCGGACACGACGGGATGATGCGCTAAAGTACAGCGCATCTGCACGCGAGCGGGAGGCTGAAAGATCGAATTCCAGGCACCCTGCCGGTCCGCCCACATGCCCGCTTGAAGTCGATCGATAAGGTAAGATGAACCTAGGTACCTCCGACCTGGGACTCACACTCAAGCACCTCTTAGCCGAAAGCGTCACACGGCTCCGAGCTTGCTCCCTCCAACTATTCAGTCGCAGAAGGTTGTTTATGTCCCCTGATCGACCTGTTTTCTCCTGGGTACATCTGTAATCACAAGATAATGAGTGGAATGGTCGAGGACACATTCGCCATGGCTTCTCTCAACGCCGCCAAACAGCAGATTCGCTCTGCCATGAAGAACAAGCTCGGCGCCCTCTCCCACGAAGCCGTCAAGTCACAGAGTAAGACAGCTCCATAGACCGCAAAGGTACTACCAGCGCAAACTAAAATCGCAATTACAGGCTCTGTGGTTTTCAACACTCTGAGGAACTTCAAGCCCTACGTAGACGCCAAGCGGGTCAGCGTGTTCCTGTCAATGCCCACGGGTGAGATACAGACCGACGGCATCGTCAGACACGCCCTAGAGTCCGGCAAGGAGGTCTTCATCCCGTATCTGCACAAGAACCCCCTGACCTCACCCGACCTTCCAGCCCGCGTCATGGACATGGTCCGCCTGAGAGACCTTCACGACTATGAGTCCCTCAAGCCAGACAGATGGGGCATTCCCAGCATCGACCCGGCCACGGTCCATGAGCGGCAGAGGGTGTTTGGAGGTCCCGACGCCCACCACTCCGACCAGACTCTGCTTGACTTGATCCTCATGCCTGGCGTGGCCTTCGACATTGACCCGGAAACTGGGGCCATCRGACGACTCGGACACGGCAAAGGCTTCTACGACTACTTCATCAACCGGCACAACCAAAAGTCCGTCGAGCTGGGGAAGCAGGAAACCCCTGTATTGCTTTATGGCTTAGCGCTGTCTGAGCAGTTTCTATCCTCTCCGTCCGAGGGGTCGGTACCTGTTGGTCCCCTCGATCAACCTCTGGACGGCCTGATACTCGGGAGTGGCGAGGTTAAGAGCCCTCCTGCTGCAGCAAAATAGTTCCATGACATGATATCCGTCCATCCCATACTGCCCCCTTCATCAAATACATATAGTCGACATTCCTGTGCGCCTCGGCCAATCGCTTTTCCCTGGTATCTCGTTCCGTAGATTCGGTGTCGTTTGGTGTGTAGAAGGCCGCGCACCACGTCTTTGTGGGCCGTCTATGTACAGCTCTAGATCTGCTGGTTTCGTCGCTCGATGTAGGTCCCAGCGTAAAATACATCGTCGATTACCGGTTCTCGTTCAGGTATTGAGCTCCTCACCCGGAGTAGCTCTGGATGAGCGAGACGTTGTCGCCCTTCAGGAGGATTTGCTGCAACACAGTCAGCCACCCTTCACACCACAACAGCATTGTCCAACAATAAGCATATACGTACCCCAAGCTCCCTCCTCTCCTCCTTCTCGTTTGTCTTGGAGACCAGCTTGACCTCAATCGCATTATCGATCTATAATTCGGGTTAGGCTCGGTGTTTCGATCGCTTGGGGCCTGCGCCGCTACTCACAACCAGGTTCATGAACTCGTCGAAACCCTAATAACACGATATTGTCAGCGCTCATGTTTGCTTTCTAGGAGGCCATGTTGGAGAATCCTACACGAATGGTGCCAATGATGCGAATGTGGAGCTGCTCGTACAGCCAAATCTGGACGGTCGAGTGTTGTTGCAGAAGACGGAAAAGGAAGTTGATGGGAGGAAGAAGAACACGGCGGTTGCCGCCACCACCTCTGCCAGTCATGTTGAAAATCGGAGTTTGTTGTGGTTTGGTAGGTTTGTTGTTGTTTGGGACAGAAGCTTTGATGGTGATGTGGAGGCAAGTAAATCGCAATCAAGTCGCAGTCGGTCTTCGTTGTTGGTCGGCTGGGCTTGGCTTCCCAGTCGCGTTCTCTCACGGCGGGACGTGACTTCAATGAATTTCCCCCCAAGTCGAATTGCCTGCCTGTCTCTGGCGTGTGGAGCCTATGTTTTCACAAGCACCGGGGAGCTGCTAATTGGCCCGTGCGCTTACACACTGCGGCCCCACAGCTTCGTGTCATAATGTCTTGGCATTTATTCTGAAGCGGCTTTCAAGCCACAGATTCTCTAATTCTTCAATCTGCAGTAGCATGAGCCCCTCCCGCTTGTCCCACTTATGGCGGTGCATCTGCTCTCATTGACCCGCCTGCCACGCCCGCCGTTTACTCCACTCGTGGTCGGTGCCAGGCAGCCTGACGTTCTTCGATTGTTGGCGGGATGTTTTTCTTTCTGGACAGAAGAGCAAATCGTCGCAGGCAACCTTCAGCTTTCAGGAATCCTATCACCACGGCGACACCCTACAATACCGCTCAGTCCTTCATTCTTGCGACCTCTCTCGAGCTTCATATACCCCGTGCGCATCTCAGCTCCTCGCCTTTCCAACAGCATACCTCGAAAGCTTCCATCGCGTCGCAAGACCGATAAGTCGGACAACACTCCCGTCGAATAGGAGGGGCTGATCCATCCACTTTGCGACCCGCGACACCTAGCGATAGCTTCCACTTGCAACACCGCATCGCAACACTCCCCACCACCAAGCTAGAATTCGATCTAAATCACATCATACGCATTTCCAAGTCGCCCAACATGGCTTCCAATGGCGCCGCCGATGGCTTCACCACCCCAAATGTCTTGCAGGCCATGCTGACGATGCGGAGTGGTGACTCCAGCACCAAGAAGGCCGCCATGGATTACCTGCAAAAGTTCCAGAAGTCGGTGAGTTGCGCTTTAGCTCTTTCGACGCCAATGTACTTATGATTCGCATGTGACTAACCCGTATTGTTCAATCGACTGTAGAACGAAGCCTGGACTACCACAATATCGATCTTGCAAGGCTCTCCCGAAGCCGAGGCGCAACTCTTCGCAGCAACGACACTGAAGGGCAAGGTACTAGATACCCATTGGAACATGACGATACCGCCGCGCTTGCTAGTAGCGCATCGCTGACATTCGCCATCATCAGATTACCTACGACCTCGCAACCCAGATTCCCGAAAGCGAACATGCTGCTCTGCGCAACCAGATCCTAGTCCTCCTCAAGAAGTTCGCCAGTGGCCCCAAGCCCGTCCGAGTTCAACTATGCGTGTGTCTGGCCATCCTAGCCATCCAGATGCAGTCATGGAAGGATGTACTGCAAACCGTCGTTGGCGCCCTCGGAGATGATGTATCCAGCCACGCCTGCATCTTGGACTTCCTACGAGTACTTCCCGAAGAGGTCACGGAAGGCCGCAAAATCACCTTGTCTGTATGTGGATCGATATGTCGCGGCTCACCTTTGCCTCCAGTTCGACCAGCCGCTTTGGTGGCACCAGCCTGGATCAGTGTCTAATTTGGGATCATAACAGGAAGAAGAGCTCATCCAAAGAACATCAGAGCTGCTTGCCGACAACGCGAACGAGGTTGTCGGACTCCTCATCAACTATGCTCAGTCTTCCCGTAAGTACCACTCGAAATACAGCTATGCCATGGTTGACTAACACAGCCTTCAGCTGATGCTGCCACAAACCCACAACTGTTCGAGTGCATTACCTCGTGGCTTCGCGAGGTTCCGGTTAGCGTGGTGGTGAACTCGCCTCTTCTCGATGCTGTTATCAATGGGCTTTCCAATGACAGGTCCTTGCAGACGGCTGCCGAATGCCTTGGTATCATTTGCAGAGAAACCAGAGATGTGGACGACAACCTCGAGACTATTCAGGCGCTCCTCCCCAAGGTCCTTCAGCTAAGGCCGCGCATCCAAGCGCTGGCCGATGAGGAGGACATCGAAGGATTCAAGGCCATTACCCGAGTGTTCGCTGATGCCGGTGACTCCTGGGTATTGCTTTGTGCGCGCGAGCCACAACATTTCCGCCCGTTGGTCGATACTCTGTTGGAATGCTGTGCTAGGGACAAGGAAAGGGATGCCATTCATTACACATTTAACTTCTGGTATGAGTTGAAGCAATACCTCACCTTGGATCACTACATCCAGGCTAGGGTACAGCTCTTGGACGTCTACTCTAAGCTCGTCGACATCCTTCTCAAGCAGCTCGAGTATCCCGAATCCGACGACCCCAACGAGTTTGACCTTTTCGATGGAGATCGCGAACAGGAAGAAAAGTTCCGCGAGTTCCGTCATCATATGGGCGACACCATGAAGGATGCCTGCCAGGTGATGGGTACTACGGAATGTCTTACAAAGGTGCACGAGGCGATCAAGATGTGGAGGGAGAAATTTGGCGGCCAGGCGACAGAGTCAGCAGTACCGCATTGGCAGTCGCTTGAGGCGCCGCTCTTTGCCCTGCGAGCCCTGGGCCGGCTGGTGGACAAGGAAGAAAACATCGTCCTTCCGGAAATCATGCCTTTGCTGGTCCAGATTCCCATCAACAACGAGAAGTTGCGGTTTGCGGCCATCATGGTGTTTGGTCGTTATACGGAATGGACATCGGCCCACCCCGACTACCTCCAACCCCAGCTCTCCTACGTTCTGGCGTCTTTCCAGACCTCCTCCCTGGAGATTCTGCGCGCTGCTGCCCAGTCGTTCAAGTACTTCTGCGTCGACTGCAAGCATCTGTTGGGTCCCCAGGCCATCGAGCTGCAAGGCTTCTACAACTCCATCCTTGATACACTCAGCGACCATGGCAAGGAAGATCTGACTGAGGGTGTAGCGACCGTCATTAGTGTGCAAAAGACGGAGGATATATATAGCCTTCTTAAGCTTTATTGCGATCCTCTAGTCCAGCGCCTGATGACCAAGGCCAACAACGCTACCGATGATGCCTCCAAGTTGGAGCTTGCGGGTAAGTTCAAATGTCCCGAACCACATATGTACGCCTGTACTGACTGACGCTTTTCCAGATCACATCAACCTCCTTACCCAATATGTCCAGAACGTCGTGCCGTACTGGCCCAGTAACTCGGATAACCCGGCTGTTCGGTACTGGCAAGAAGTGTTCCCTATCCTGGCGACTATCCTGGACAACTTTATCGATTTCGTCCCGATCTGCGAGCGGATTTGCAGATGCTGGCGCTTCATGGTTATCTCTTACAGGACTGCCATTACCCCTCTCCTCGGGCCATTGGCCAACAAGCTGGCAGAGGGCTTCGCTAAGTCTAAGCAGGGCTGTTTCTTGTGGGCGTCGAGCCCTATTCTGCGCGAGTTCTCAGAAGACCGCGAACATGTCGAAGATGGCATCGTGGACAGCATTTACGGCTTCTTCGAGGCTCAAGCGACCAATGTCCTCCGTATGATGAGCGACATTGCTCCCATCRATCTACCCGACGTGATTGAAGACTTTTACCGTCTTCTCATTGATGCCCTTCTTTACTACCCTCAGAGGTTGATCCCTTCTGCCCTCTTTACCCCTAGCTTCCAGGCTGCCATCTCGGCCTTGTCTCTGGAGAAGCAGGAGCCAGTTTCGGCTACCCTTCACTATATCCGCGACCTTCTCACCTACGGCGGCGACAACCCCGCCTCATCGAGTCAGCAATTCGGTCCAGTCGGCCCTCAGCTTCGCCAGCACGTCAGGCAGCTCTTGCTCAGCCAGGGTGAGGCGCTCATCAAGCAGACTTTGGCGGGCATGATGATCACATTCCCTCGCGACTGCTTTAGTGACGGCAGTGGTGTTTTGTTGGGCATGTTCGAGCTGCTCCCCGCCGAGACGTCTACCTGGGTTGACCGCACAATCAGGATGTTGCCAGCTGGTACTATCACGGATGCTGAAGCCAATAAGCTCATGGCCAAGATCAACGAGAAGCTGCAGGGAGGTGATCGTTCGAACTTGAGACATGTCAGGACTCTGCTGCAAGACTTCACAAACACTTATCGCCGGAGGTATATCGCTCCTAGAGATGGACTCGGCATGTTGACGGCGGCAAGATTCCACTTTGAGGGTTAAGCTGCTGGACTGTGGCGTTATTCGGATTACGCAGGTTTGGAGGTTGGATGTAGGACATCGAATAATTGCTTACTAGGAGGAGCGGAGGAGAGGTGGCAATAGGTAAAGTATTCGGATTTTGAGATAACAGGGCGGTGACGATACGCTAGATGCGAAGTTGGCGGGACTTCGATCTCATTTTAGAGTGTGGAGGAGCTATGGGATTTCGACCAGGAATGGTTTACGACAAGATAATTGAATGGAAGGAAGGTTCGACACGATGAATGGATCTGGAGGTTTCAGATACAAAATGTCGCCATGGACGATGAATCACAACCTACAACGAGATGACGGCTATGATGAGATGAGAGATAAATGAGATGATAATCGACTTAGAGATGGATGAGGTGATAACCGACTCGGATGCGGCGATGTCAGGAACGAAGGTATCCCGGCTTGTGTAAGCGAAAAGGATGATGGGATGGAAGATTACGACAACAGCGACACCAGCGCAAATCAACACGTTCAACCGTGGAATATTTGGGGAAGATACCACACTTTAGACATTGGGGGTGAGGATGAAAATGGTATGTATGGTATGGGAAAAGTCGATTGGCAGCCTGGACCGCGTGCTACACAGCAAGCGAAGGGTATTTCTAGGACGAGGTGTGTATATTGGCTAGTAGAGGGCATGTGTATGTCTGTATTTGGCATTCAAACGGTGAAAGAGGAGTGGAGGCACGACGTTATCAAGAGACAGGGTGGCTAACGAATGGAGCGGCCACCTAGGAAGAGGGGGATGTCAGTGACTGAAACTCATTGTGCAGTAGATGTAGTTATTTACTATTGCGTCAAGGTGTTATGTAGCAGGTATATACTCAAAAGCGAAATGCTAATTTCACAGTTCGGTGATATCTGGAACCATATTGGTTCTCCTTGTGGACGACTGAGGAGCCTCTACACAACATCTGGAACGAATACTAGTCTGATACGAACCGGAATATCAGTCCTTTGCCCAGCTCTCTGTTCTTCCTTGCCTCATCATTCTCTGGGTTCTTTGTTCTTCCGCCCTCGGCTGTTACTCCCATACCCCCGCCGGGTTTCGACACAATCCCGTCCGCAAAGAAAGTAAAACGGCCCGAAAACAAGTCTCTCATACCCACGTGCTCTCATGCCATTGTTTTACCGGGCTCCCAGGTAGGGTGACGGAACATCCCTGGTTAATGACATTATTCCACGACTTTCGTATCCTTGACCTTTATCAACAATATGTCCCGTATCCGCGGACCTGGACCTGGGAATAGAGCATGACCCGTAACGGGAGTTTCGTACGTTCCCTTGACTTTGTCTATACCAGGAATCATGTTCACGGGTCCGTTTTCTCGCATCATTTCCTCAAGATTGCTCTTATGAAAGTGCGGTAATCACAGGCTGTTTGGTGTTCTCTTCCTCTATTTCCTTTCTGTGGAAGATTTTCAGTATAATCGAATAGTAATCAACAAACAACATAGAATGCAACAGATTCAATACACCAAAATAAATCTACATGCAAGCAAGTGTAAGTCGGTCATGCCAGATTCTTCAGATACAGTACGGAATTCAGATTTCCCCGGGGCACCGTCCGGCAGTTCCAGACCGGTTTGTCTTCCCGGGTTTCCAGCAAACATCCGAATGTTTGTCTACCTATACTCTGTGCCCACAGAAGCCATTGAAATGACGAAACGTGTGTGATAAAGTACATAAAATATCACCAAGATCAGTAAAGTTTTGCACAGCCATAAGCCATAAGGCTGCGTTTGTTTTGGTACAGTTGCTGTATACAGGGGTCTGTACGACCGTTTTTGTACGAAACCCGTATAAAAGTGCTGTCGTTTGGTGGGTTGCCGTATGAAAATGCAATGTGCGACCCCCTAATGTCAGCCTCGCGCAGCCTTGGCGGGGTTAGGGTTATATATGACCAGAAAATCGTACATTTTCGGCATGATCGTACAAAACCCCCAAAATATACACATGCTCGAAAATGCAGTATGTGCCGTACAGCCACCCCGATGCACCTTCTGCAGCGCATTCGCCCAGCGTTTGAAGCGCTGTAACACCCTATAAGAACCCCATCGTCGCAAATGAAGCGACAATTGACATCGCAGTATAAGGGGGGTGCAAATAGCTATACGGTGCATTTCAAAAGTGGCCCGAGCTTTGCCGTTTAAAGCCATACGACCACATCCTCTACACGGCAACTGTACCAAAACAAACGCAGTCTAAGCCACGAAGCCACGATATTGATCAAGAGGTCACAAAATTATCCCCATCCGCCGTTGGACCCCCAATCCCCAACCCACGCACCTTCCATACGTCTCATTAAGAGGAAGCTTTGTGCGAAGTACCCAGCCGTAGTCGAGATAGGAGCCCTCAGTCAGTCAAGTCATACAAGTGCCCTGTGTCTCTGCGCTTTCCCTAGTCCGGTAACACCGAACGAATTTTTCTCTTCGCGTGCGTACCGTTGCCCTTCATGCCCCTGAACCCCTGGGTATGGGTGGTCTCGGTAGACAGAGCGAGATAATAGACAGGGTGCCACGCTTTGTGGTAGAATTTGTCAGTGTGATGGTTTTCTTTCTCTTCTCGCTTGGTTGTTCCAGGACAGGAATCGGCAATTGACTCTGTATGTGATTGTATGCAAATGTTGACTGTATGCCGGAGTGATTGCATTGATCAAGTGCATAGGTTGATAGTTACTCTGTATGCATAAGTCATGTAGGGGAAGACTGCCGTACACACTGCAAACTGCCAGATACAGTACTCGGCAGGTGCAGGACTGGGTAACTGTGCTTAGGGCCACCACTGTGGCAGTGGCAGGTGCATTGCATGAAGAACGCAACTACCACTTCTCTTTTTTATTTTTATTGAAGATTTTTGGCTTCTTGAACAAACATGCCGCGGCTTCGTGCCGGTCGACTTGTCATCGACTTCGGCTCGGTACTCACCGATTTAGAGCTGAGCTCGAAGAACCACCCCCTCTAAGCAAAGAACGAACTAGAACCCCGTTCATCACAAGACAAGATGCCAATGTTTCTAGATGTGGAAACCTCAGAAATCACAAACATGAAAGTCGGCTGATTCTGACTGATGCCCGTGGAGCTTGGGTGGCTGGCCCGAGACCAAACTATTGAGCCAAGATTTCGCAAAATGGGATAGCAAGGCGAAGTTTAAGGGGTCCTGGAGCTGAGCTAGAACCCATCTGATGAGGAGATGGAACCGATTAATTCGACCTTCGGAAGGCCGTGGTCCTGGTGTTTATCGCGAGCTTGCGGTGCAGGGTGGATGTCGTTAGAGGCGGTGGAGCTTTTGTTCGTTTATCTGGGGAAACACCAAGCTGTGTCGGGTTAGGGCTGGACTAAGGTGTGGATCAGGTAAAGTGGGGTATCCCCGGATCGACTTGGGTCCACTGTCCAGTGAGCTTCCATGGGAACCGCTGCTACGCTGCGGGGGAACTGGGACGGCTCTGGAGTCTGGACTCAAGTCTCCCACACTTCCGACTCTCGGCTGGCTGTGTGAGCGTCGCTCGGGCTGTGAGTGCTCACTGCTCACTGCCCAGAACTCGCCAACTTCCTCTTCCCTTTGCAAGCGAAGTGAACCGGCTCAACGGCACCGCAGCTGTTACCGTGTGATTCGCTTCTTGCCGGAACGGCATCACAAGTTCACAACTTCCTTCAATCCAGCGCCTCCTCGCCTTGCTATGGTAGACGTACCGTCTTGTCGAAACGTCATCTCGAAAGAGGCGACGGCATGTCTGACAGTGAACAGTTTGCTGGGCCACCCACACTCACAGGCCCCCAGCGTAGGGAGGACGAGACCAGCAGAGAAGGCCGACGAGAACATCTTGAACAGCAACGACAACAAAGCGCAACGACGACATCGGCGCGGGCGGTCTGCGATTTATGTTCGGTGGCGCTCCTCTTTGTGCATCCTTTTTCTCCCTCCTTTCTCGACGGTCACGTCTCTTTTGTGTCTCGGGACCGAAGGATTTCATAAGACGACTGACTGATGTCTGCCATGGAAATCTCCGTGACAGCTTTCAAGCTCACGACTTCTCGTCTTTCCCGCGATCGCCGTTCACGGAATCCCATATGTTAGTCAGCAGCAGAACAGGGCAAGAGTCAGCTGGTGGCGTGTGTCTGCCCAGGACCGGTAGAAGGTGAGGTAGGGTCAGTAAGGTAGGTGATTCCACCGCGTCTGTCTGTTCTACCATTCTACCATCATGGCCAATCTGGCGAGGCAAGAAATGTTCCGTTTCGAGCTCATGTTTGATTGTCGTGTGACGTGCGGCGACACTGACTGTGTTAGGAGCACACCGTCGGTCGGTGACACCATCGTCCATGATCCATTCATCATCCATTGGACTGGCTTTCCCATTGGCAAGTCCTCTTGGAAGTACAGTGTTTCGCCGGTTCAGCCGTTGCCCTAGCTGCGGAACGGTGCCGGTATTTGTGCCGCTGAGGTCGCACTTTTGTCTTCGACCCGCGGCGGTACGGTAGAGTTTTCGTATACATATTCTCACACTTCACTTTATTCATCGGCCGAATCTCTTTCGAGTGGATGGGATAAGGCTGCCTGAACAGCCGAAGCACTCACCGCACTGTAGGTTTCTAGCCGCCTCCGGCATTTGGCCTTCTGAATCTGTCCACAATATCCTGATATCTTGCAGAAACTATATTGGGCATTGAGTGACAATCTGGTATAGTTGCCAAGTCGAAGAGGAGTTCCAAAATCAGCATCATATATGCAGTTTTATCGCGATATCAAATCGTCGTCCCTTTTTTAACGCACATCTGGCGGCAAGCAAAACGCGGATGGCCCAATCCTCTGCTGTTGACGCACACCCTCAAAGCATACCGTACATACGGCGTCGTGTCGATCACCAGGCTGAGGATACGACGTTGGCGACCTTGGGCCTCGACCAGATCATCCAGATGCGGGAACAGGGCTCGCAGGGAGATTCACAGATCACCCGTCATGGCCTTTCTCCCCGATGATCACCGTTGCACCCGGCTTCTTTGTCGGTTGATCTGCTCTGTGGCTTTTTGACTTTATCAAAAAAACTCCATCGTCCACGTTCTCGCCTTGTCATTTCTCTTATTCAGCTCCATCATCTCCCGGAATCTCTCGTCTCGCCTCCGCAGCCAAGAGAGGCCAGTTGAAATGAACCCCGGATGCCCCACTATCCACGTTCTGATTCACGAATGTCGGTCATTCTCAAAACTCTCCAGTGACATGGCGAGCATGGTTCAAAGGGACGCGGTTCGTCTTGGCAACCAGCCACAAGAGACGAAACATCACGCTTTCGTCCAGATATCGGCTTTGCCTTCCAGCACAAGCAAAGTCTGATTCCTCCCCCCTTTCTATCATGCACGCTGCAAGACTGGGACGGCCTGTGTACTTGGCCTACCTATCGTCTCTATCTCTCTCTCTCGGCGCGAGTTGCGCTTGGAACAGCCAATGTAGGTATTTTAAGAAGAAAAACATACCATTCAGGAGTGAGACCTTCTTAAGCAGTCAGCCTCCCCGAACCGATATCCGAATTGCACAAGCGCTACCCACAAATCATCCGCTGAAACCTGTCTCCGGGAGTGCTAACGGTTTATTCTACTTAAACTACTGGCTCTGAGACATTCCCAGGAGCCCAAGTGGGCAAAGGCCGACGCAGCAAGAAATGACCCGCTGCGTACTTAAGTGCCTGTGTGTGTATGCAGGCGAGGAACATGGCGTCGTGTTACATGCTGCCGACCTGTCAGGGGTAGCCTAGGGTTATCCAACTTGTCTTGGAAAGAAAAAAAGAAAACAAAAGATGGCCCCGATCCTATGTGGCGTAGCTCGCCCATACCCAACTAAGCCAACAGTAGCACGCTACTACTGCGTAACAAAATGAAGCCCAGGCTTCTCTCGGCATTCGAGGGACGCTTGGTCGTCTGTTTCCGGGGTCTTGGGATGTCTTATTGTCTTGGGTCTTCCAAATCGTCCTGAGCATGACCGCAGTTTCCGGACCCTCTGGTTCCCTCTCCATTGTCTTCTCGCCGCCTCTCCTACTTCTTTTGTAAGCTGACTGCTTCTCTTTCTTTGTTACACACGCTCTTGGAAGGTTCCAAGTGGGGTGTTCACTTCCCAGTTACCTTTTACTGCTTTTGCACCAAGGAACACGGACGGCGGGAGCTTTGATTATATGTCATAGCCAGCATCCTGTGATCTAGTACCCCTACCAGATACTCTCCCACACCCCCCGACTTGTATTCTCACCCTTCCCTTCCCCATTCGCTTTCTTTTGTAGTCCCTTTCAGGTTTAGTGTACAGCACACTCCAGGACCCCCGGCCCCGGTTCGGTTTGTCTTACACAGTACAGTCGATCCCCATGCATCCGTTCCCGCTTCCCTCTTGCCGTGGGACTCGATAAAATTTCCTATAACACATCCCGCGCACCACATACACACCCTCGAGTTCCCTTCTGGGAACTTTCCCCTTCTGTCTTGTTGTTGTCTCTCTTGCGTGTGTGATATACGAATCTTTCGGATGTTTACAATCTCTTCCCGGTCTAACAGATAAACATCAACATCGATATCTCGAAAGCAACATATACGCCTATTCCGGGTTTGGGTGCGCAAAGTCATATTGATAGGAGGATTACCAACTTGCAACTTGGTTAAGGCCGTAACTGGGAAAAGAAACGAAGGAGGATGGTCAGCGCCTTACTCCCCTTTGAGTGGCCGGCGGATCTCTCGAGGATAGAGGCCCCGGTCACCTTGAAGGCCTACCTTATCTGCGCTTTTGCAGCATGTGGTGGACTTTGTAAGTCTCCAACTTCATGTGCTTGATGCTCAAGGCCAATGCTAACTTTCATGGGCGACACTCACAGTCTTCGGTTATGACACGGGTTGGATCAACGGCGTGCTAGGCATGCCCTACTTTATCACCCTCTACACGGGCTATTCATACGACTACGACAAAAAACAACCCATCGGCATCGACCCCACCAACTTTGGCCTACCCTCGTCGACCAAGTCTCTCATGACTTCGATTCTCTCCTGCGGCACCTTCTTCGGCGCCCTCATCGCCGGTGACATTGCCGACTTCATCGGCCGTCGGCTCACCATCATCATCGGCTGTCTCATCTTCTGTGTCGGCTGCGTCCTCCAGATTGCCTCGACTAACCAGACGGTTTTGTTCGTGTTTGGTCGACTTGTTGCCGGACTAGGTGTGGGCTTTATTTCAACCGTCATCATCTTGTACATGTCCGAGATCGCCCCCAGAAAAGTCCGTGGCGCACTGGTGTCGGCGTACCAGTTCTGCATTACCGTCGGTATTCTGCTCGCCAACTGCGTCGTGTATGCCACGCAGGGTAGGAACGACACGGGCTCGTATCGGATTCCCATTGGTGTCCAGTTTTTGTGGGCGTTGATTTTGGGAACTGGGTTGTTTATCTTGCGTAAGTCGCGTCCGCTGTTTTGAGATCTTCATCATGATGCTCAATGAATGTGCTGACATTCCCTTTTTTTTCGTAGCCGAGTCACCTCGTTACCATGTCATGAAGGGTCAACTCCATTCAGCCGCCAAGTCTCTGGCTTATGTCCGTGGACAGCCGATTGAGTCGGAGTACATCAAGGACGAACTGGCCGAAATTGTGGCGAACCATGAGTATGAGATGCAAGTCGTTCCGCAAACGTCGTATATCGGATCGTGGGTCGCTTGCTTCCACGGCTCGCTCCGCAAGGGTAACAGCAATATCCGTCGTATCATTTTGGGTTGTGGATTGCAGATGTGGCAGCAACTTACTGGTAAGTTTTCTTTTCGTTTCTCTTCAAACCCTTTCCCCTCGCCTTAAGAAAGGAGCCATGCAAGACACAACTTCTGCCATATTAACCACAAAACTAACTCCCCCCTCCCAGGCATCAACTTCATCTTCTACTTCGGCACCACCTTCTTCCAACAACTCGGCACCATCTCCAACCCCTTCTTCATCTCCCTCATCACCACCCTCGTCAACGTCTTATCCACCCCCATCTCCTTCGTCGCCATCGAGTAYCTCGGCCGCCGCTTCCTGCTCATCTACGGCGCCYTGGGCATGGTAATCATGCAATAYATCGTCGCCATCRTCGGCACCACRGCCGGGCGCGTCGACGC